>LPNX011179571.1:1070897-1137648 GCA_001517045.1 Pseudotsuga menziesii
TTTAATTTTTTAAGTTTTTGTTTATGTAGATAATGCTTTATAAACTATTTATGTTTTGTAATTGTTGTACATGTTGACTATTAAAAGAGGAGTGTTAATGTGGAAAAAAATCCATGGCATGTGAAACACTGAATGAACATAATAATGAGCCCATCAAAATGTGCTAAACCACAAACAGTTGAATGAGGAATGAACCTGTAATGGCTGTCATTTTCGTCTATTCTTCAGCTGCACATGAATTTTTTCAAACACGGTTAGTCAAGGAAAGAAACAAGTGCAATCCTTGTAGTACTGATGTTTTTCAGAAATCACAAGTTCAACAGCAGTGGTCTAATTTTCCCAGGAGTCTCTTTCTCCTTCTCATATATTATTCTTGCACCAAGTATAGATTTCTGCTACATAATTTTCCTATTGGAGTTTCAAAATTTTCCCTGCCATGAAAGGTATTTTGGAACACAATGGAAATTTATTTTTCCCCGCCCTCAAGCACTAAGCGATAGTGAGATTCTTGGTATCTTGCCAGTCGTGAGGGGAGAATTTGTGAATAGGATTAAAAATCACCCCCTAGACAACCTCGTTATTTCACACAATCATAGTGGACTCATAAAATGTTGTTCCATAAGACAACACTCTGTCTCAAGTCCCCCACCTTGTGCCTCCGATGGACAAGCCCAACGTAAATGAAAATGTGGCCAGAGAGTTGGTGCTAAGGATGTTGTTGGAGGCAAGAGTGGTCCCGGATGCTGATCAACACTATGGAAAAGGTATTGATACATTATCAAACATATCCATAGCCTCCTTGAAGTAAGCATTATATTGTAGTACTAGGCCTAACTTGGGTGGTATAGATCCCGCATTATTAATATTATAAGGTATACAAAATAGCTAGGGATATTGAACATAGCAATATGGTTCGCATGTTCTTGTACTTATCCTACACAAATTAAGTTATGGGTTATGTTAATTATGATTAATTCATCAAATACTCTTTGTGACACAAATCCATCTACAATGTTACAATTTACTAAATTTTAACACCGCAAATGGATATAGAGAGAATCTATCTATAGTATCAAAATTTAGTAAATTGTAATACTTCATCGCCAAAATTGCAATTTTCCATTGTTGGAGTGACTTAAAAAAATGACTAACATAAATGACTAATTCATATTATTCTAGCTAGTCATTTTTTATGTCGTGACTAATTTAGTCATTTATGTTATTCATTTTTAACTCTATCACTTATTATTTAGTCATATTTGTTAACTGGTGACTAAATTATTCGTTAATTTTAGTCATTTATAGTTGCGTCAATCAAAATTGATCATATTTAGTAGTAAATCACTTGAAAAACCTGTGGTGACTATAATTTTTAGTCACCTAGTAGCTAATTCCTCATTTTGTACTAGTGTCTCTTACCCAAGCAGGTTTCCTCTTGTGAGGATTCTTCTCCTGAGGTGGATCTATAGGTTCTTGAGGTTCTTCTATTTCTTGATCTTCTTCTTGAATTTCTTCGTTCATGTTTGTGTCATGAATTTTGGGTACTTCTGTTTCTTCAGGTTCTTTAGTAGGTCTCTTTCTGGATTTGTTGTAAGCCGAGTCTTCGCCAAATGTTACGTCCTTGTTGATGTTGATCTTCTTGAATCTGCATCCGCCGTTGCAGTGATCATTCGCACTATCTTTCCAATTTTTAGCTGATTTATCTACTAATGTATTTCTAGCTAGTTCCTTATTTTTCCAATCGCTGATGATTTCCTTTTGTCGTGGAAGCTGTAGTCCTTATGTCTTCTGCCGTTATAGATCCTTAGTGCACTAACCATCCGACTGCTTAGTATTTTTCTCGCTGATGAGGGTTTTCCGACCTTTCTCATGTGCTTTTACCCTTTTTTTTCAATGGCGGTTACTTTTGTCAGCTCTCATGCTTTCATCAGAGGATGTCGAATTGGTCCAGAGGCAGCCTGGATTGAGTAAAGAGTTTGTTTTTAGGGCTTGCGATTTTAGTTTGGACAGTGGATTTACTGGAGTTCAAGATATGAAAGGGTAGGATTTTCATTGCATTATCATTTTTTCTCTTCATGCATTAATATTTTTGAGAGTTCACTTTACAAGATGTATGTTTTAATACATTTTGCATTACTTTTTCAAACGCTAAGTGATCTAAGAACTGGTTATTCATGACAGGGTAATTGCTGCTGTAGAGAAGATATGTCTATAAGACAAAGCAGAAGAAAGGATGCAGCAAGGAAGGAACAGAAAGAAAATGAAGAAGCAGAGATGAAGAAAGAGGAGAAGAAAGTAAGGGTCTGAGATCTCAAACAAATTGATATTTGCAAAGGCCCAGGCTTAGGAAAAGTTAATCAGTTACCAATCTGGTCCCTTTTTATAAAGTTCTCTTAAAATCTTAATCCGAAATGCAACGTATTGTATAAATCATGAGCACTCACTAAAAGAAAAAATCATGGGACTGAACGGTTTGGGGGAGCCCAAAGGTCACCGAGGGGTAGCCCAAGAGTTTTGCTTGTAGTATAAGTATAGGAGAGTTAGATAGAGTAAAAGGGAATTTTTCCCATTGATATTTGTGAGAACATGTTGTAATAAGAACTATTTCCTTTTGCAATAAGAATTACAAGTTTCCTCTTGGAGAAAGCTTGGTGGAACTTTTCAAATGTTGTGCTATGGATTTGTTCAATGTGAACTATTTCATTTTCAGCTTTGTGTCCATTAACTGTGAGATCGTTCTAACTCTTTGAACCTATTTTCTTGTTATGAATGCTCTCTATTTTATTCTATGAAATTTCCACTATGAGTAATGAAGGTTTTTCATAAACAATGAGCTATCTTGTTGTTCATCTATCTATTAATGTTCATGTGTTTTGAAATAAGTAACAACTATCTGTGATTTTTCTTAATGCATACGTAGAAATACATTACTCATTGATAAATGATAATCTTGCTCCATAGGGATAGGTTAGGTAGTTAGTTTTAGTTTCTTGATGTGTGTGATTTAGATGCGAGAGAGTTAAGACGAGAGGTAAGAACATGCACATCACATTGTGATCGCTCCTCATATTCTCTATCAATCTGCATTCTTAGATAGGCACTTGCATATCATACTTAAATTCAAAAAACTAAAAATACACACGGTGGACTGGGTCGTAACTGGCAAAACCTTTTATTTTTGTTACTTGACCTACGGTAGCCGGACCGTAAACCGAATGGATTCCCCATACCAAATAGTAACGGGCTAGTTGGGAATGTTTACTGGGGAGAATCCCTAACTATTGTTACCTACGATTTTCTAGGCCTCAACATTTTTTGACGCTAGAAGGAGGGCAACCAGTGCATGGCTGGTCGAGGAAACCCATTTTCTCGATATTATTCCATCAATGACAGTTATGAAAGTAGTTTGTTTCCCAATCCAATTCCTAAAGAGAAGGGTAAATAGTTTTTGTATCATGTCGATAATGAAGTTGTTGATGATCTGAGAACATTTACTAGGGCATATGTGAAGAATATTGGAGGATTACCGATTATCCCTTCCTTACCTAGAAGGAAGTATCAGAAGAAATACTGCCCTATATTGGAAGATGCAGTGTTGGTTGGAGATGTTGAAGAACTGGTAGAAACGGCCTTATAGGAAGTTTTTCAACCCCTGAATTAGTTGGAACTAGATACATGCTATTGTTCACCTGTTCATACTCTTGTTCACTGACCACCTCACTCTCCACCCAAACTCATGGAAAACGTAAACACAAATCAGCCACCCAACCCACCAAATCCACCACCTGCTTGGAGGGCTAGGTCACCTTTAACTGACACCCCCTTTGCATGACTTACCTTAGTATTTTGAGAAAATATTGCCTAAGTTTGACCCAAGTGAAAATATTTTGGTAGATGATCATTTGCAAATATTTTACTTGGCTATAGAAGGACTAAGGGCTGGAAAACATGAATATGTAGTATGTAGATTGTTTCCACATACCCTGAAAGGAGCGGCAACCTCATGATATTTTGCTCTACCTGCAAACTCAATCCTAGACTAGGACACATTTGAAAGGATATTCAGAAGTAAATATGCAGCCTAGAAAACTCATGTAGCTCTAATGAAAGGGTTATGCACTTTGAATAAAGAAAGAAAAGAAAAAGTGCATAGTTTCACTCAAAGGTTTGTTGCTTATCTAAAGAATTTTTCTGCAACTGATAAACCATCTAATAAATTTCTGAGTGAATACTATACTTCATCTTTGGGACCTAACTTGGCTATGTTGGCTAAAATGTTAGTCAAAACTACATTGTCAGAAACTTATGAAGAAGCTGAGAGGGTAAAAGCTGAAAAAGAGAGCATAGAATATTATCCTGAGCAGTCGGGAGAAAAAACTTTTGGTAAGAAAGCGTTGTTACTGACTAAGCCTAAGGATGAGAAATCACATGAATTTGAAGGGATGGTGAAAATGATGTAGAAGCTATCCAACATAATAATAGATTTGGAAAAGGAAAAAGAAGCTCAGAAATATTATAAGCCTTACTATAAAAGGAGAGAGGACAACAATCAATCTAAACCTCCTCCACACAGTCCTGCATCAATGAATTTAACAGAGGTAGGTATGGATAATTTTTTCACCTTTCATCAACAGCCTCATTCTAAAAAAAAATTCCCCGAATGGATCAATTCGATGACATTAGTAATGAATCAGCTATTGGACTCCAAACTAACAGAAGTTGATGAAGATGAAGAAAAAAATAAGCAACCCACAGAAAAACAAGAAGATAATTCTCTGGTTTTATGGGACTGTGTCTCGATGTTTGATACCGAAGATGAAGGATATCTGAAACAGGACGAGATATTGGAAACAAACGTGACAACAAGAATTCAAGGTTTGATAAAAGAGGACAGATCAGTACTCCCGAAAATAAAGAGACTTCAAAATAATGTAAAGAAAATTCAGAAGAGCACCACAGCTGATAAAATACCTGAATTCACCATTACGGGTCAAAATCCAAATAAAATCAACATGGCTATTAAGCCCGTCGAAGAAAAATTTGATAATGTAAAGAAGAATCTTGAAGAACATAATATGGAATATAATATTGTGGAAGATATTAAAAGGGCTAAGGAAAATATCTCACTATTTGAAATGTGTAATATGCCTCAGCAGAAAGAAAAATTGTTAAAGGCACTTGAAGTACCAGAGGAAAAGCTTACCACTAACAATCAACCTGAAGAAGAAGAAATTGGTGAAGCAAGTGTGGGAGGTAAGTCTAAATGCAAAACCCCACCATTTCTCCTAACTTTTGAAATTTTCAACCATAACGTGCACAACTGTTTAGTAGACTCAGGGGCGTCAGTCAATGTTATGCCACTTTCAGTCTGCAAGAAGATAAATGGAAAACCTAAACCATCTACTTGGCAGGTCATTCAGTTAGACGGAACATCTATGAAGGTAATTGGGGAAATGGAGGATGTTTTGATTCGACTATATTCAAATGAAAAGTTATGTCAGTTCATTGATATTGTAGTAGCAGACATACCTGAGGTTTATGTACTTTTTTTTAGTCGGGATTGGTCAGCAAAGCTAAATGGATATTTTGAATTAGATTGGTCACATCTATGGTTGCCTTATAAGGGAATTCCCAATCAAATAAAATTATTAAGAGAGCCCCATATGAAGCACAATGTTACTCAGTTGGAGGGTAAGAATGAACCAGTGAATTCTGTGTTGGGAAATTACTTTATTGAGCTTGAACCAGGAAATTACCAAGCAAAAGAATCCAACGATACACCAGATACACAGCCTGATCTCCTTTGATTTTCACGGGCTGATGAATTTGACTGTAAAATAGTAGACTTAGTTTCAGATGTAGTTTTTGATTCAAGTACAGTAGAAGTAGATAGTTTTTGGACACTTTTTTTTATGGATCTAAAACTTTGGAAGGATCAGGAGCTAGCTGTATCCTGATTGATCTAAAGAAAAATAAACCTTTTCTTTCATGTAGATTAGAGTTTGAATGTACCAATAACATAGCTGAATATGAAGCATTAGTTCAAGGACTAAGAAAAGCAATTGAATTAAAAGTAGAAAATATGAAAGTGTATGGGGATTCTGAAATAATTGTAAAGCAAATTCAAAAACATATACATTGCATCTCACCTCATTTAAAATCTTATTAGAATGAAGTGTGGTATTTACTGACAATTTTTTATGCATTTAATATTGTATCCATTCCTAGACTTAAGAATGCAGCAACTGACTTGTTAGCTACCTCAGCTGCAAGGCTTGTACCTTCAAATAACAAGTGTTCTATTCAATTACTTTTCAAGCCTTCGATTCCAGACATGATTACTAATCTATGAGTTTTTCATGATGATCAACAAATCTTGGAATGTTTGATGAATGATGAAACTTTCAAAGGGGCAATTATCGATGACGAAGAACACCAAGCTGAGTTAAAATTCGATAACTTCATTCCTAAAGGGGTCAGGACCTTAGAGCGGATGTTTTATTTAGACAACAAACTCAGAAGACCAGCAAATGTCAAGACTCATAGCTCATCTTTGCAATTCGAGCTCATAAATTTGGGAACTGAAGTTAAACCCAAATATGTAAATTTGGGAAAGTGTTGTTCCCCGGGTGAAAGAACTAAGTTCATTAGTTTGTTCAAACAATACAAAGATGTATTTTCCTGGACGTATGAAGAGCTTAAAACATATGACACCAAGATTATACAACATGTCATTCCTATTAGATCTGGAGTCAAGCCTTATCAGCAACCTTTGAGGAAGATCTGCATCCAAAACTAGAGCCTTTAATTCAGAGTGAAGTGAAAAAAATTTTGGATGCCAAAATTATATTCAAAGTCAGATACTCGGAATGGGTTTCAAATTTGGTACCAGTAAGGAAGAAATCTGGAGAGATCAAGCTATGTGTGTATTTCATAAACCTAAATTGTGCTTCGGATAAAGACAACTATCCAGTCCCACCCATGGAGCAGATATTGTAGATGGTTTCGGGTTCTGAGTTATTTTCATTATTAGATGGATTCTCTGGCTATAATCAAGTGTTAGTAGCTGAAAAAGACAGACTAAAAACTACATTCAGAACAAAATGGGGAATGTTTTATTACAGAAGGATGCCCTTTGGATTCATCAATGCTGGAGCTAATTTCTAGAGGGCTATGGATATAGATTTCCGCGGTATAATTGGCCGTATTGTTGTAGTATATCTCGACGATGTCACAATATTTTCAAAGAAGAGAGAAGAACACGCATTCCATCCAAAACAAATTTTTGAGCATTGTCGAAAATATGGCATCTCACTGAATCCAAGGAAATGTGTGTTTGCGGTTATAGAAGGAAAGCTACTTGGTCACATGGTTTCTAAAAAGGGGATATCCATAGACCCATAAAGGATCAAAGCCATAGAATAGATCCCTTTACCGCATAACAAAAAAGGTATGCAATCATTCATGGGGACAATAAATTTCGTGCAAAGGTTTGTACTAGATTTCGCTCAAATTGTTAAACCTTTGCAACAAATGGTGAAACAAAGTGTAAAATTCAAGTGGAATGATGTAGATAAGAATGCATTCAATAAAATAAATACATCTATTCCTCACGCACCATCTCTCAAAAGTCCAAACTTTGAAAAAGATTTTATTTTGTACACTTTCGCATCTGACGATTCATTGGCAGTGGTGCTTACTCAGAAGGAAGATGGGGGAGATGAGTACCCCATATCATTTATGAGCACTGGTCTGCAAGGAGCTGAATTGAATTATCCAGCTCTCAATAAACAAGCTTATGCAGTCTTCAAAGCGGTAAAACAATTTAGGCCATACATACTTAAGAACCGGGCGAACGTAATAGTTCCACACCCAGCTGTAAGGTCTCTTTTCGTACAAAAAGAATTAGGTGAAAGAGAGGCAATTGGGTAACATCTTTACAAGAATATTATCTTGAATTCAAACTAGCATCCATAGTTAAAGGGAAAGGACTATGCAAAGTAATGGCTGAAGGTAAAAACAATGAAGAAAACGATTGGGAAAATGAAGCGGAATTACATATGATGGATGTATGTCCTCTTTTCACAACTCTAGATTCCTGGTACCGAGACCTTGTTCATTACCTTCAGGAACGATTGTTTCCAGAACATTGGAATGCCAAACAATGAATAGCATTGTGCCTTAAATCAGCTGCATATCATATCATTGATGGAATTTTATTCAGGAAGAATTATGATGGATTCCTTCTCAAATGCTTAGATAAAGAAGATGCAAAAAAGGTCATAATAGAGTTACATGATGGACCTGCTGGAGGTCATTTTTCTAGAGATATGAAAACCCATAATATTCTTAGAGCCGAATACTATTGGCCCACATTGTTTAAGGATGCACACGCCCATGTCAGAAAGTGTGATATCTGTTAACCTAAAAATCCCCCACTTAGCTCTCAATGGCCTACACCACCCAAGGACACCATCTCACAACCCTCATATCACTCCATTAGACCCTCACACCCTCAAAATAGCCTAAGGATGAAGAAAAGGGCTTAAAAACCCCAAAAAGGAGCCAAAAATACTCTCCTAGGAGTTAAAGCCCTCAAAAAGGGGATAAAACCCTAAAAGGAGCTAAAGTTAGGGAGGAAGGGGCTAAAAGCCCAAAAAAAGGGGCTAGAGCCTAGACCAAGGGCTTAAAACCCTAAAAACCCCTAAAAAAGCTATAAAAGGAGGGTGGGGGGTCACTCTTAAACAACTCCTCCCTTGCATACTGTTATGTTTCCCATGGATGCCTTGAGACCTTTGCCTCTCAAGCCACCCACACACTCTCTCGTCCATTTCCATTGAGCCATTTCTCCCCCATCCAAGAGAGGTGCTTCCACAAGTTAGGGCATGGTGGACCATTTCCACCCAAAGAGAAGGTATAACCATGTCTCATGTTTTGTTTCTTTGTTTCTTAGTTTTTCTTTGCTTTCTAACCCATGTTTCATTTGCAGGTTTATGTTTAACATTGTTTTGTAGGTATTTCAGTTTATTGTAGCTTAGGATTTGTTTGTAGGTCTTTGGAAGAGGAACTCTAACTTATGTTTGCAGAGGGGTTCACCATCATTTCGCCATTCTCTTCTTTCTGTTCTTAGTTTAGTTTCTGTCCATTTACATTACATTTTTATTTTTAGCATTTATCCATGCAGGAACCTACCCTTCCATCCTATAGATAGGAGGGATCCATTCCTACCCTTGTAGGAAGGAGAAATCCCTACTACAGAACTGGCGACCATACCAGGTCGATCCCACAAGATCCCAGGGCCAAATTTTTAAAATTTCAAGTTTTTCAAGTTTTTCCCTAGTTTTTCAAATTTCATGTTAAATTCACTTTAAATCCAGTTTATTTTTAGTTATCAGTACTACCGAAGCCTCTCCTAGGAAAATCCGAGCCAGTTTGGCCATAGTACAGGTTACTGTCAGCCAAATCTGACTCTGGATCTCAAAAAATCCCAAATCTGGGGTAGGTCGCTCTTACTGGGCCTGAAAGTGAGGTGAGGGCACACTTAATCCCCCAATAAGTGTGACTTCACTCAGAAACATAGTCCGTGATTATTTCTGCATTTTGTGCGATCCCTTCACATGTTTTTGAAAAAATATTGCGGCCCCCTTGCCAGATTTGATCAGAAATGTGCGGCCTGTCAAACAGAGTTTAAATTTCAGTTTCATAGGGTTTAAAATTTAGTTTTATAGGGACTTTCAGTGCAACTCAGCCACCTCTTTCCAGCACTGTAAGTCATTTTCAGTTTCTGTTTTTATTTCCTGCAATTACATCAACAAACAATGTGTAATTTCCAAGTAAATATCAATGGCTTAATTAAATGAATGTAGCCTAACTAAAATCAACCTAAAACTAACTGTCTTGCTTACCTTTCCTCCTCTGCCCAGTCATCAACCTCCAAGGTATTCTGGGATACGATAAAGGGCAAGCTCATATATATCTAGGCACTCCACTAATATTGTTCCAAACCATTAAAACCAGATGACCTAGAAGGTAGAAAGGGTAGAGAAGGAGGGCTTCTCACGGTGCTAAGCATCCTCCCTGTTGACCAACCTTGCATCCGAGAGGTGACCTGAGGATCTACAAATGGGATTAGTCCCATTGTGTTGAGAGTCCAACACCTTCTCTTGGTTGAAGAGGAATATCAGTGTGAGGTAGTCATTTAGTAAGGCCATCCACATTGAAGGTTAAAAACTGTATTTGTTCACAATTTATGATTATTCAATGCTTGCATACACAATGAAATGAACTATACAATAATACGATGAAGTCATAAACCATTTGCAGCTACCAAATACTAGAAAAACAAACAAACAAATACACCATACCAACTAATTAACCCAACTCAATCCATGACGCTGAGTGAGCCTTAAAATTTACGAATTTACACTAAGTAAAAACAAATATGTAGTCTTTGAGGACATAAGTCCCTGACTACTTCAACTGTGGTAAGTAATTGGGCTCTGCTCAGAAACTTATTGTGAGGAGTACCACAGGAACCCCAAAGTAGCTGGCTGTTGAGAGGAATTGCCAAGCGAAACGGGCAACGAACCCCTCCGATTGAGTAGAAACACCTGTGAGGAAAAATCCAAGCATTGTCTTCTGGAATTCTTGGTGGCCGAGTGACCACCTGTAGCCAATAGGAAGCCACTGAAACCAGGGTCCAAACATCATTCCCACCAGTTTTAGACATAAATTCTAACACAATTGATCCTCCACGCTCTTCCTCATGCCTAAGAGGTGAACCACCACCATTTGGAACACCCAATCGACACCATCAAAGTTGTTCTCAGTGATCTCCCACACCATCAGAAGGCCACATAGCCTTTGATTCTGATTCAGACCCATATCAGTCTGAACCAGACCTCCATACCGCACCATCAAGCCCCATGGCTAGTGCAAACCCAGATCCATTTTTCAGCATAACCTTAGCAAGTGGAGCTATGTCCACATCCCAACCTGTCACCCACAACCTGGCAAGTGGCCCAAGCATAGTTATGCAAACTGTCATCAGTCATCTGCCACCACCTATAGTGACCAGCCAAGCTGGCCCATTGGTAGCACATGGGGGCAGTGGCCCCTCCACCTACACTGCCCCTCCTACCACACAAGAGGGCAGTGGACCATCCACTGACATTACCCCTATTGTCATGCATGGGGGCAATGTCCCTTCCACCCACACTATCCCTCCCACAACACTTGGGGGCATTGACCCATCTGCAATGGTGCCACCGTAAGCACCCCCAGCTGTGCAGATGCATTATGCACCTGCAAACCCCACCACCATCGTAGCCCCATCCCACATCACCCTGGGGTCAAATATACCTTTCATGGCTCATATGAACTTGCCTAATTTGGCTAGATTAACAAATGATCCCATTCACCATCAAGACTTTTGGCCTCCGATGCCAACTAAGCTGCCATCAGACATCCCCAAGTTTGAAGGAAAAGTAGGGGAATGTCCCCAAAACCGCATAATGACATTCCATCTACGGTTCTCATCCAAGAACATCGTAGATGATTCCATCAGGATGAGGCTATTCCAATGTACCCTTACAGATGCTGCAGCTAAATGGTACAATGAGCTACTGCAGGCCAAATACCTGGAGTTCAACTCCCTAGCTTTCATGTTCCTATAGTATTTCCAACTCCCTATCAGATATGACGAAGGGGTGGAGATCCTGTTATCCTATCGCCAAAGCACCGCCACTCATATAAAGGACTATATCTATGAGTGGTGGCAATGTCGTATTCTATGCAAAATCCAACTTGACGATAGGATCTTCTTGGATTGTTTCCTTAAGACCTTGCTCCCACTCAAAGCAAAGGACGTCGCATCCGAACGTCCCCAATTTGAAGAAGAGACCATACTGAAAGCTCAACAGTTTGACCTTATCTATGCTCAGTCTGGATGCATGTATACCGTCATTCCAAATGCTCCTCGTCTAAATACCTCCTACCACGATGCACCCGGGGCATCCCAGGCTGTGGACGATATCATAGGATCAGTCACCCAACAGCCATAGCCTCGACCGACACCACCTGCCGTTACACCATAGCCAAGCAACACTGCTAGTGTTGCTTACTAGAACCAAGCTCCAGACTATGCAAGAATGATGTCTTAGTCCGGAGCAACAACTTCCTACACACAACCTGTGCCACCGCAGTATGCTCAGGCCATGGCTTGGCCAACACAGTAGTATGTGGTGAAAATTCCCACATTTGTGGCATCGCCACCCGTACAAATCTATTATGCACCACCAATGCAACTAGTTCAATCCCCCACCCTCACTCCACCCGCTCCGTTGGGACAAGTGTTCGCACAACAAAACTGTCCCAACCAGCCTGCCCCCAACAATCAGCAAGGGAAAGCTAGAAATAACTGGCTCCGCAACCAAGGAAATAACCAATCCCAGGGAGGCGGTCAACAACCAAACCCTCCAAAAAATGTCGTGGAAAAAAGGCTAGCCCAAAACCCCCCACGACAAAATGCACCAAGACACAATGCCTCGTTGCACACAAACCAACCGTGCACACTCTATGACGTTTATGGGCATTACACATTCAAGTGTCCCCTCATGGTTTGCACTAAGCAGGCCATTCAAAATGAGGCCCAACAGGTTGCCAATGCTGCCAATCAAGCCCAACCCAACCCAGCACCACAAGGACCTCCCCCCATGGTGCTTCAAAACCCACTATCAGTCCAAGAATTGGTGGCAACCACTCCCCCTCCCTAGGCCAATCCCAACTCTCTGGGGGCACCTCCCACAGCCAAAATAGGTGTTCACCACCTACTAGCCATGATGACTAAAGAGGTCAACTTGCAAACCCAACGAAATCAGTTCGGTACCACCACCGAACCCACTGACACATCAATGGCATCAATGTCCAAAACGGTCAACCTACCTCTTCAGCTACCCCTATTCCCGTGCCCCCCCATACGCAGAGTTTCCAATAATGCCACAGATAGAGCTGCAGTCAGTTATAGAATTGTGGATGATTTGGCCCAAATTCCAACTGCCATGTCCACTCTTGAGGTACTTAAAACATGCCCAACACAGTGCAAATCCTTACTAGCCACCCTGGGGGCGGTAGACTCCTCCGACTCCAAGTTGATCACATTCGACATGAAGAATGAAGAACCACGCATGCCATCGACCATCACCTTCCAAATCCTGGTGTCCATCCAAAATTTGGTTATGCACCGATGCATAGTGGATGAGGGGGCATCCACGTACATTATGTCTACCTTGGTTTGGCAAAAACTTGGATCACCAATTCTACAACCGTCCTCCACAAATCTGTAGGCTTATGATGGACATCCCACTAAAGCCTAAGGAATCCTCCCCCATGTCCCCATCACGTTAGCTGGGAAGACAGTGCTGATTGACATCGAGGTCGTCAATGCTCAACTAGACTACAACCTTCTCCTTGGGAGAAGTTACATGTACACCATGCGAGCTGTCACATCAACTGTCTTCCGTCTCATGATGTTCCCCCACAAAGGGAATATTGTGATGGTTGATCATCTCACCTACCATAATCCGCAAGGGTTAACAAAACCTGCCAATGTTATCCCCACCATCACCACCATTGAGCCACAAGGGGCAACCACACACATTAATGTCGTCCCTGCAATCAACACTATGGTTGACAACACACCAGCCTCTCCATTGTTGAATGCGGGCCTTGGGTTGTTTTTCGATACCACCATGAAGGCTCCTTTCCGGTTAGTGTCACCACCACTGACACAAAATGAAACTGTGGACTTGTGCATGGTCTCATCGAGCAACGCTGCACCCAAACAACAACCGCAGCTGCAGCCCCAACCAAAACCACAACATCATCTGTAGCCGCAACATCACCCACAGCAGCAGCATTACGCCCAGATGCAACCACAATCACATCCCCACATGCAACCATCCAGGAATTATCTGGGCTCATCTCTGGTCCATACGATTCTCTTCCTCTTCCCCCCACCTGATGTCATGAGCAAGCCGGTCATGCCCACCTTAAGCCTACCCAAATTTACGTTGGGAATCTCGGTGTGGTATCTTGATCCACTGGCTCAACCAGCAATTCCCTAGGTGGTCTTAACCCCGGTGCAACCCATCGAGGTCGAGTCTCACCCTCCACCCGGTCCGCACAAGCCAACCGCTACACCCACACTCGCACCACCCCAACCCAAAAGAGCTAGGGGCAAGAATGCCAAAGCCACTGCAGAACCACGACAAGTCCCACCTTGTTTCGTCTGCGAACAACAGGGCCATCCAACTCAGAAGTTCCCTGAAATCCCAGTGATCCATGCGCATCTAGATGCCATGGACACAAATGAATACATCCCCGTGGTTGAACTCCCAACCACACCCATAGTCAGGAACAAGGAATTGAGGACAAACCATGCTTGCACCCTTTGTGGTTTGTATGGACATTATTCTCACCATTGGAAAGACTTGTCTGAGTATCGAATGGCTCTAGCCAACCTTCAACAGCATTCCCTTGAATCTGAGATCACCTTGATAGAAGAAGTCCACCCCCCACAGCCTTCTTTAGACACCATGTCCATCTACATGATGTCCAGTTCTGTAGACCCTATTGTCTCCACCACCACTGATGGTCCATTAGACCTATCTCTTTCGTTGTTTCCCCAATGACATCCACAACCTCAGTTACCAAGGAAACATTGGGGTACATTCCCGATCAACATGATCCTTTTCCTTGTTCTTTTCCTTTTCCTTTTCCTACCATCCAAGATCGTGATTAAGTTTTCCTTGGCAACCCTCAATCTATAAGATTTCAGACTGGGAGATCCTATGTGGTACCTTGAACCACCTACCATACCTCTAAGGCCCCAGGATGTGTTGACTCATGTCCATCCAAATTAGATTATGTTGCACCTACTTCCAGGTCCATCAAAGGCTCCTCCCATCTCCAGGCCTGCCCCTCTTCCTCTAACAGAGACTGGGGTCAAGGCCACCAAAGGCACAACTAGTACCATTTACATGATCTCTAGTACCAGTTTCCCTTCCATCTCATCAGCCATGGAAGATCCACCTGATATATATCGGCGCCACTTATGCGATGACAGAGATATATGTAAGACCGCCTTCGGTTTTATCCCATTCCATTTAAACCATAGTGTGGAATTGGTTCTTCCCATAAAAGACTAGATTCCATCACCTTGGCTTACCAATGACCTTCATCTTGGTAAGGGGGCACACCTCTTCGCTAAATCATATGACCGACTCTTGAAGAAGCCGCGCAACGGGCTCCACCTCAAGAGAGTCTATGCTTGATGAGTCCCTTATAGCATAGTTTTTTTTACTTTTTGTTTTTCAACGTTTTTCCACAAGTCAGGGGAAACACCATTAGCTGCTAATCCAAAGTCACCCAGAACCTGTTCGAGACACTTCTCACACTTTCGGTCTCAAATTTATATTTCCTTATGAGACCATTGTCTCATGTTTAACAAACAAATTTCGGGACCGCTTCCCAGAAGTTACCTCGATTTACGAGCCACATCATGGTGATGCAAGTGTCTGCGGACCTATACTTGCATCACACTTTTCTACCGCTACTCATACGGGCTATCGGGCCACCGCCCATTAAGGAACGTAATTTTACTTTTTATTTTTGTATTTATAATTTCTTTTCCAGTGCACATTGCGTGGACCTTTGGACCATCGTCCACAAAACCCTTTATTTTTCTTGTATGTATTTGGCATATAAGTGCCCCCAGAATTGCACTTACATCGCATGTAGTCAAGTCTATCCACAACAACACACACACGCTCTCTGGACCTCTGTCTGAGAGCCACCTTGGTTTCATGCCTCTGTCACACCGAATCATGAGCCTCTGTCGCGATCTATCTTATGCATGTATTGGTATGTTTGAGAGCGTTCTACTCTGTCCATACTGCGTGGATCACCTATGGACCTCTGTCCACCATCCCAACATGGGGCACTGCCCGTGCCACCGCAATCGGTTCACCACATTGGAGTTTCGTTTAAGCTCTTTTATGACTCCTTAAAACAATGAAAAGATTGTCGAGTGCAACTGCTTCTTTTCTCGCTCGCTAAAGTATAGGAAAGGGCATCTCCATCATCTCATTTACCTCCTTTTGTGGACCATGTAGACCATCAATTGAAAAGGACCACCTTGGCGCATTCAAGCCAAGTTCGCTCCCCTCTACATACTTTTATGCTTTCTCGGGTAGAGGGGCCGCACTTTATGAAAAATCTCACCACGGGTTGTCATTAAGCTCTTTTCCAGCTTTCTCATCAAGAAAAGATTACCGAGCAAAATTGGTTTTGTTCATGCTCATAAAATTATTTGAATGACTGTCCAGTCAGTATAGGTTTAACCTTTTCCTCCTTGATTGGACTACCAATGGTAAAGAAGTCTCTCACCCCCTCCAAGATGGGTGAGCTCTCCTATGTATACTTTTATCCTTTTTTGGGCACAGGAGACTACCAACGAAAAAGAGCCCCCACTAGAGTCTTCTTCGTGCTTTCAGACTCTCTAAAATTGAAAGCACCATCGAGCATTTACTTTCTCGGGCTCACCAAAAATCCACAAGATCATACCATAATGGTGTCCCTAGACATCACCCCACAGAAAATAGTTTGTCAGCATTCCCACATTGGGTCACCTTTGTTCAGAGTACTCTGTAATTTGTCTTCCTTATATCCCATCAATTTCAAAAGTGTCTACCTCCTCCAAGCATTTCCAATCTGCAGTGACATTCCTGGTATTACAGCTATGATCCCATTCCCATGAGTTAGTTTCATTTGCTTCCTAGTCTGCCCTATCGTCATACTCTGAACAAAGGAAGTTTGAATCTACCATACTCCCCCTACCCCTATTCAAATCTTTCCCTCCCCCCCCTCCCCATTCAGTGAGTTAGTCCGCAGATTGCTTCACACCTTTTGGTTATTTCCTCTCACTCCTGGTCAAGGAAACATCATTGCCTTGGCTAGGGGCAGGTCTCCCTCTGTCAACGCCAACACACATATTCTAGAGGATAGACCTAGAGGTCCCTGTATCTTGGTTTCATTAACATCATTGATGAGTTTCTTGGACCACTTGAGAGGATCCCTTAGTGCCTCTTGGGATGGTTGTTTCTCATGTGCTTGAATCCAACTCCATCATTGCACCATTGAGATTCGTACAGGGTTTGGTCCACACAGTACGTGGTTGAAGACCCCGGATGTCACCTGACTCTAGCACATTGATGAGTCTACTCTAGGGACCTAAACAGGATATGTCCCTTGTGATTTCTGGGTTGCGTTGGAGACAGTGATCAAAAGCTCTAGAAGTGCTTCGATATACCTTTATGATTGATGTAGCATACTTATACCACAGAGACCTAGCTCTCAATCAGTGAATCCATACAGCTATGTACCGTTCCAGATCCAGCAGACCGTCAGTCATGAAGATATGGCATTCCATGAGAATGCCATGGGTCCAATGTACTATATCAGCATTGTATTCAGCCTCACATGGAGACAACCATTATTGTAACATCAGTTGTATATGATTGGTTCTTGTATTTTAGACCATGAATCAAATTATTCTTTTGACATTATCGTAAGCATGAGGATGCCCACCTCGTCCATATACATGTCACGCATTATTTGTATCTCACCCATTGATGGGAACCATATTAATACAAAAACCAAAATACACCATGCCCCAGCCCCGGAAGCACCACCTCTACACAGCAAATCCTATGATGCCCATCGGCCATACGTTGAGTTCCTGCCCTCACCCATCAGGGGGAATCTGTTAACCCAAAAATACCCCACTTAGCTCTTAATGGCCTACACCATCTCATGACCCTCATATCACTCCATTAGACCCCGACACCCTCAAAATAGCCTAAGGATGAAGAAAAGGGCTTAAAAACCCCAAAAATAAGCCCAAAATACTCTCCTAGGAGCTAAAGCCCTCAAAAAGGGGCTAAAACCCTAAAAGGAGCTAAATTTAGGGCGGGAGGGGCTAAAAGCCCAAAAAAGGGGCTAGAGCCCGAAACAAGGGCTTAAAACCCTAAAAACTCCTAAAAAAGCTATAAAAGGAGGGTGGGGGGTCACTCTCAAACAAATTCTCCCTTGCATATTGTTATGTTTCCCGTGGATGCCTTGAGACCTTTGCCTCTCAAGCCACCCACACTCCCTCTCCTCCATTTCCATTAAGCCATTGCTCCCCCATCCAAGAGAGGTGCTTCCACAAGCTAGGGCATGGTGGCCCATTTCCACCCAAAGAGAAGGTTTCACCATGTCTCATGTTTTGTTTCTTTGATTCTTAGTTTTTCTTTGCTTTCTAACCCATGTTTCATTTACAGGTTTATGTTTAACATTGTTTTGTAGGTATTTCAGTTTATTGTAGCTTAGGATTTGTTTGCAAGTCTTTGGAAGCGGAACCCTAACTTGTGTTTGCAGAGGGGTTCACCATCGTTTCACCATTCTCTTCTTTCTGTTCTTAGTTTAGTTTCTGTCCATTTACATTACGTTTTTATTTTCAACATTTATCCACGCAAGAACCTACCCTTCTGTCCTATAGACAGAAGGGAGCCATTCCTGCCCCTGTAGCAAGGAGAAATCCCTGCTACAATATCTGCCAAAGAAATAGGACCATTGAAGCCTGTGATGATAACAAAACCATTTGAGCAATGGGGGATTGATATCATTGGTGAGATAAAACCAAATTCTTCCTTGCAACAGAAATATATTTTGACGGCAACTAACTACTTCACTAGATGGGTCGAGGCAATTTCGTTACATAAAGTGAATGAAGATGCGGTCATGGATTTCTTGCAAGATCATATTATGACCAGGTTTTGGGTTCCAATTTCCCTGGTTTTCGATAATGCTACTTATTTTTCTTCTATTAGATTAATTGCTTTTACTCATGAAAGAGGAATTAAGTTGCACTATTATGTAAACTACTACCCATAAGGGAATGGTTTGGCAGAATCTACAAACAAGAATCTGATTAGGATCTTAAAAAAAACTGTGATAGAAAACCAGAGAAGTTGGCATTTAGCATTACCGAATGCTCTTTGGGCTAATAGGGTCACACCCAAGAATTCCATAGGTGTGTCACCATATAACGGTTATGGAAAATAAGCTATCCTTCCTCCTAACATTATGCTACCATCTTCCATAATAGCCCAAGAGTCTAGAGGCACAGATAATGAAATCCTGCAAATTAGAATCTATAATCTTTTGAAGGCGGAAGAGTCTAGATCTAGGGCCAAAGAATGTTTTAAGCATCAACAGGAAGTAGTAAAACAGTGGTTTGATAAACATAAAGATGGAAAAAAGGAATTTGAAGTGGGAGACCTGGTTCTTAAGTGGGATGACCCACATGATGAAAAGGGGAAACACACGAAGTTTCAACAGTTATGGGTAGGCCCTTTTCAGATTGCAGCAAAACTTGGCCCCTCAACCTACAAATTGCAAGATTTAGAGGGGTGGGAAGAGAACTTACCAGTTAATGGTTTAGTTCTCAAACCTTATTTTTCCTGATTTTTGTTTTTGTTTTGTACATAAATAAATTAATTTAGTTGTTTATTTTTTATTTACCTTATTTCTGTTGTTTTTTAGATTTTGATGGATTTAAATAAAAGAAGCAAACTTTTGGTTGCATGGAGAGCATCAAAATTTTGGATTAACTAAAATCCTTGACTATAAGACTATGTACTTTTGTTTTATCTAAAAGAATTTCTTCTAGTTTAGCAATTTTCCTAAATGGCTATGAACACATTGAAGTCCTACTTAATCCTTGTAAAATAACTCAGGATCAAAAGGTCTGGAATACTATTTTGAGGCTCCATCCATCTCACATTTAAAAAATGTCTTAGGAGGTGACAACAAAAGACCCATGGAAAGGAAGCAAGGTAAATAGTATATTATATAAATAATCCCATGCTAAGAATTGAAAGCCAAAAGGAAAATAAGAGTCAAGAATATCTTGAGAAAGCAATATATATAAAAACAAAGTACTAAATCATATGAGTACAAAATTTCCAAAGTTCTTCTCCGTCTGTGAGCTGAAAATTAAATACATCTCTCACACAAAAGGACACTATGGATAGAGGAGCCTGAATAAAAATTCAGAAAGAAAGGCGTGCAAGAGGACTCAAAAAGGACAAAAAGTTCCAAAAGCACAAAAGGTGCAAAATGGCATGGGAATGAGGGACAAATGAATATTTCTGTTTACCATATGTTACAATCCTGTGGTGTCCAAGTTGGAAACTACCCGAAGACAGAGTTAAAAAATGAAATTCATATTCCTGGCCTCAAAAGAATTATCTGGACTTTTAAATCTTGGTTCCCATGATCCCTAAATTGGATTGATATCAATGATTAAAGTACATACATTTGTCATTTGGGAAATCCAGAAATCTAGAGGAATTCAACATGCTAGTATTTATTGTCAAAACAGTCTGTTGCTCAAAGAAGAAGTTTTCCAGAGATCTGGGTTCACCAAATAGTCTCCAATTGTTGCAGCTGCAACTTTCTTCCTAATTTTTTAAAATTTTGGACCATCCTTATTGATTTTATCTTGCATGGTTTTATTGGTTTCTTGAACTTGGTTGTTCCTTTGCTACAATTTTGGATTTTCTTGAGTTTGAATTGAGTTCAATTGTTTACCACTTTCGGAGGATGAATGATTTTTTTGTCTACAAATGCTTTTGACTGTGAATTTTGAAGTTTTTGACTTATGGATTGATTTCCTTTATCGTTGTCGGAGGTCATTTTAATAGTGAATTGGGGTAGTAGTTCTTTACGCAGCCGCCATTGCAAAAGGTAAATTACGAATGTCCCGATGGACAGTGATGTTTTTCACCGATGTTTTTTTATCTCGTTTGTTTTTTTTTTTCAAAACTTTTGACTATCGACATTTTCAATTTTGTCACGATCGGATCATTATTCCTTTTCATTGCCACCATTTCGGATGGTAGATTGCAAGCACCCCAACGGAATCCCATATCTTTGCCGATTCCGCAAGTTTTTGTTTTTAAAATGATTTGTTTTCTTTTCACTATTCAGAATTATTTTTGACATTTGATCGTAGGACAAGCCCTTTGCTTTACCAATGCATGATCTTTAGTTGTTCCAATCAATGACAGTTTCATGATTTGCGGGGTTCGTAGTTAGTTTGGCATCCGCTGTTGCGGCGATCGTTCGCACTATCTTTCCAATTTTTAGTTGATTTATCTGTCAATGCATTTCTAGCTAGTTCCTCGTTCTTTCGATCGTCGATGATGTCCTTTTATCGTGGAATTCGTAGTCCTTATGTCTTCCATCATTACGGCTCCTTAGTGCACTAACCATCCGTCTTCTTAGTATTTTTCCCGCTCGTGAGGGTTTTCCCACCTTTCTCATGTGCTTTTACCCTTTCTTTTCAATGGTGGTTACTTTTTTCAGCTCTCATGCTTTCATCGGAGGATGTCGAATTTGTCCAGAGGCGACCTAGATTGAGTAAAGAGTTTGTTTTTTGGGCTTGTGATTTTAGTTTGGACAGTGGATTTAGCGGGGTTCAAGATACGAAAGGGCAGGATTTTCATTGCATTATCATTTTTTCTCTTCATGCATTAGTATTTTTGATAGTTCAATTTACAAGATGTATGTTTTAATAAAGTTTGCATTACTTTTTCAAACGCTAAATGATCTAAGAATTGGTTATTCATGCCAGGGTAATTGCTACTTTAGAGAAGATATGTCTAGAAGACAAAGCAAAATAAAGGAGGTAGCAAGGAAGGAAGAGAAAGAAAATGAAGAAGCAGAGATGAAGAAATAGGAGAAGAAAGTAAGGGTCTGAGATCTCAAATAGATCGATAGTAACAGAGGCCCAAGCTTGGGAAAAGTTAATTAGTTACCAAGCTGGTCCATTTTTATAAAGTGCTCTTAAAATATTAATCTGAAATGTAATGTATTGTATAAATCATGAGCACTCACTAAAAGACAAAATCATGGGACTGAACTGTTTGGGGGAGCCCAAAGGTCACCAAGGGGTAGCCCAAGATTTTTGCTTGTAGTATAAATATAGGAGAGTTAGATAGAGTAAAGGGACTTTTTCCCATTGAAATTTGTGAGAACATGTTGTAAGAAGAACTATTTCCTTTTGCAATAAGAATTACAAGTTTCCCCTTGGAGAAAGCTTGGTGAAACTTTTCAAATGCTATGCTATGGATTTGTTGAATGTGAACTATTTCATTTTCATCTTTGTGTCCATTAACTGTGAGATTGTCCTAACTCTTTGAACCTATGTTCTTGTTATGAATGCTCTCTAGTTTATTCTATGAAATTTCCACTATGATTAATGAAGGTTTTTTATAAACAATGAGCTATCTCGTTGTTCATCTATCTATTAATGTTCACGTGTTTTGAAATAAGTAACAACTATCTATGATTTTTCTTAATGCATGCACAGAAATACATTACTCATTGATAAATGATAATCTTTCTCCCTAGGGATAGGTTAGGTGGTTAGTTTTAGTTTCTTGCTGTGTGTGATTTAGATGCGAGAGAGTTAAGACGAGAGGTAAGAACCTAGACATCACATTGTGACTGCTCCTCGCATTCTCTATCAATCTGCATTCTTAGATAGGCACTTGCATATCATACTTAAATTCAAAAAACTAAAAATACACATGGTGGACCGAGCCGTAACCGGTAAAACCTTTTATTTTTGTTACTTGACCTACGGTAGTCGGGCCGTAAATCAGACCAATTCTCCATACCAAACAGTAATGGGCTAGTTGGGAATGTTTACTGGGGAGAATCCCTAACTGTTGTTACTTGTAATTTTCCAGGCCTCAACAGGTTTCTTGCCGGAAAATACTTCTTCAGGTGTCTTGTTCTCGAGTACTCTGTGTGGAGTACAATTCTGTACATACATCATTTTTTTGGAAGCTTCTGCCCATAGATGAATGGGAATATATTGATAATGAAGCATGGCCCTTCTAGCTTCCATAATTGTTCTATTCTTCCTTTCTGCAACCCCATTCTGTTGTGGATTATATGTATTTAACTCCCTCTCAATCCCTGAATCTTTGCATAGTTATTTGAATTCATTTGATGTGAATTTTCCACCATTATTTGATCGAAAGGTTTTGATCTTCTTTTCTGTATGGTTCTCGATCAAGGCTTTGAATTCCTTGAACTTGCTGAATACTTCATTTTTGTTCTTCAAGAAGTATATCCATGTCTTCCTAGAAAAATCATCAACAAAAAAAACATAGTATGCATACCCGCTTAATGAACTGGATGACATCAGACCGCATACATCAGAGTGGATGAATTCTAAGATTCCTTTTTCCTTTCTCTCTCTACTTGGAAATGTCTTCTTTGTGTTCTTTCCTTTCGCACATCTGTTGTAGACACCATCATGTTTTTCTTGAATTTCTGGAAGACCTTCAATAGATTTTCTTGCAAGTGGTAGTTCTCTTTAATGCACATGTGCAAGCCTTCTATGTCAAATTTCATTTGGTTCTACTGAGTCATGAACCAAATCTTGTTCTTGTTGGCCCTTCAATTTGTATAGACCTCGCTCTTGTTCCCCAATCACTAATGCATTATCAATAGTCTTTCCCTTTGGCCACATGAGAACTTAGCGATCTATAAATGCAACCCTCATTCCTTTTGCATCCAATGCAGAAATGGAGAGGAGGTTCTTCTTAAGTCTTAGTACAAAAAAGACATCATTCATTGTCATTGACTTTCTAGAGTCTAGCTTATAGGAGGATTCCCCACTACCTTTTATAGGATACTGGTAGTCAACCCCAAGTTTCACCTTGTGGGGTGATTCATGTTCTGATAGTTTCACAAAGGATTCTTTGAATTCGCTCATATGTTTGGAAGCTCCACTATCTATAAGGCAATCATTTCTTCCATGTGTGATGTTTCTTGTGAGAGCTTAAATCAAGACATTCTTCATCACTTGAAGAATCATCACTTTCTTACTTGATTCTCTTTGTGGAAGGTTCATCATCTTTTGTATCATGAGCATGATGTCTTCTCTTATTTCCCTTCTTCTTGTGAGAGCTATTTTTGTTTCTAGGACAATCTTTGGTAAATTTTCCTCTTTCATCACATGTATAGCATCTGAATTTAGATAAATATCTTCTAGTGTTATCTTTCTGGTGGAAGTGCTTACCTTTGAAGTGATGAGAGTTTCTTCTACTTTTGTTGGATTGTATTGTAAGAGCTTTATCTTCAATTCCCATATTTTCTTCTCGAGCTACTATCCGAGATTCTTCTTGTGAGCATTCTTCCCATAGTCTACTGAAATTGACTACCTTCTTTCTAGCACAAATCCCTTGAATAAAGGAGTCCCATGATCTACGAAGACCATTCAAGGTGGTCATCACAATTTCTGCATTCTCTACTTCTTCATCTACTACTTCAAGTTGTTCCTTGATCTGAGAGACTCTTGAAAAGTAAGACTGGATGGTTTCTTCATTCTGGATCTTTACATTCTTCAATTGGTTTCTCAAAGTCATCTTCTGATTTATGTTCTTCCCTTCAAATAGTTTGGTCAAGGCATCAAACATATATTTAGGTGTCTTTAGGGAGGACACCTATGGCATGAGGTGATCCTTGATTGAATCAGCAATAATTATTTTAGCCATTACCAATTTCTTCTTATGTAAGGCCTTAGCTTCATCTCCCTCTGGATCTAGAACCTCTTCATTGATGTAAGAGTCCAACTCATTTTCTTCCAAGACCAGGGAGATACTATACTTCCAGGCTCAGAATTTATTAGCTCCCTCAATCTTTTCATCAAGCTTGGTATGATCAGAAATCTTAACAGAGAACAAATGGAAATGCAAAAGATTTAGATCTTACCAAGTCAAGATGTTAGAACTAGATCTTAAGCTGAATTTGTGTAGAGATGGCTCAGGAGCAGATTAGGGTTTGAATTTCTCAGAGTTTTAACCAACCAAAAACTTTGATCTTGATCTATGAAATTTTATTTTGAGGAGGAGATCTATCTAGTCCTGGGATCACTCAAAAATTCCACTTCTATGGAAAGCCCTAATTTCGGGCAGCAGTGTCGGGTCAAAAACTGAAAATTCTCAAAATCAGATTCTGCTTCGATAGAAAGATGTGCCCTGGTGAGGAGAGTCATCCCAACCTTCTTTTGCTGAAAATATATGGAGAGAGATCCAAAAAGTAGGAATCCCTAGTTTCCGCAGCTTCATAGTGTCTTCTTCTCGGGTTAGCTCTGATACCATGTTAGATTTTTATCATTGAAGCTAGCATTATCTTAGGATCTTTAACTGAGAGAATAACAAGCAAAACAATCAAACACAAATATTTTCCTTGGGGAAAACATAAAGAATAAAACCCCGCAACTTCCTTAGAGATAGAATCAACACCAAAATAAAAACCCCAAAATAGTAAGATGATCTCGCGATAGCAGTAGTCTCTCTCTCTCTTGTCCCAACAAATTCTTCTCTCTTAGTTATGCGCTACAACTGAGTGTGAGTGAATGTGTGATAAATAGAGAGACTCACTCTTTATTTATACTAATTCCTGACTTGAAAATAACTCATTAAGGCCGAATTCTCTAGGAGAGTCTAATAACTCTTGGGCCCCACAACTATGGGGACTTTAACCCTTGATCAATAGGAAGGGTTACCCTCTATGACTTTACATGACTTGTTTACATTATTGAATCTGTCGATAGGAACATCAGGGCATGACATGACTCAATTACATTACATATACTTCCCGGAATAAACATCGGGGTACAATACATAAAATATACAAGTGAATACATTCCGAAGTTACAAATACATCAACACCCCATTGGAGGTTACAACCAACTTCCCTTCTGGTCTTGGGACAACATCCCAAACATCATTTTTCATTATCGATTGATATTCTTTGATCATAGCATCCTTCCATTCTTTTTGTTCTACCGCTTATTCATAATTGGAAGGTTCTTTATTGATGAAATTACATAGTAATGCTACATACTTGGAGCAGGATCTGGTCCTCTTTCTTTCTCTGTGATTCTCTTCTAGAGCCCCATATCTTTCCACACCTTGGATAATTTCCCATACCCAAGCAGGTTTCCTCTTGTGAGGATTCTTCTCCTGAGGTGGATCTATAGGTCTTTGTGGTTCTTCAGATTCTCGATCTTCTTCTTGAGTTTCTTCGTTCATGGTTGTATCATGAATTTTGGGTGCTTCTGCTTCTTCAATTTCTTCAGCATGTCTCTTTCTGGATTTGTTGTAAGCTTTTTCTTCATCAAATGTCACATCTCTACTGATGTCAATCTTCTTGAATCCTGGGAAATATATTCTGTAAGCCTTTGAGATTTCAGAGTGTCCCACAAATATACCCTTCTTTCCTGAAGGATCTAATTTTGTTCTCTTCTCTTTTGGAATGTGTATGTACACAGGACAACCAAATATCCTGAGATGGCCAACTTCTGGTTTCTTTCTAGAGAATACTTCTTCAAGAGTCCTGTTCTTGAGTACTCTATGTGGAGTACGGTTCTGTACATAGACCATTGTTCTGGCATCTTCTGCCCAAAGATGCATAGGAAGATCTTGATCATGGAGCATAGCTCTTGTAGCTTCCATGATAGTTCTATTCTTTCTTTCTACAATCCCATTCTGTTGTGGATTAAAATGAGTGGACAACTCCCTCTTAATCCCCGAGTATTTACATAGCTCTTTGAATTCATTCAAAGTTAATTCTCTGCCATTATCTGATTGAAAGGTCTTGATCTTCTTTTCAGTGTGATTCTCGATCAATGCTTTGAATTCCTTGAACTTGCTGAATACTTCATCTTTGTTCTGCATGAAGTAAATCCATGTCTTCCTAGAAAAGTCATCAATAAAAGAAACATAATATACATACCTTCTTAGTGAGCTTGATGACATAGGGCCGCATACATCAGAGTGGATTATTTCCAAGATTCCTTTTTCCTTTCTCTCACTACTTGGAAATGTCTTCTTTGTACTCTTTTCTTTTGCACATCCTTTGCAGACCCCATCATGTTTTGCTTGAATTTTTGGAAGACCTTCAACAACTTTGCTTGCAATTGGTAGTGCTCTGTAATGCACATGTGCAAGCCTTCTATGCCAAAGCTCATTTGGCTCTACTGTGTCATGGACCAAGGCTTGTTCTGGACAGCCCTTCAATTTGTACAATCCTCCTTCTTGTTCCCCAATCACTATTGCATCATCGACAGTCTTTCCTTTTGGCCACATGATGACTTGACCATTTATGAATGCAACCCTCATTCCTTTTGCATCTAATGTAGATATGGAGAGGAGGTTCTTCTTTAGTCCTGGTACAAACAATACTTCCTTCATTGTCATAGAATTTCCAGAGTCTAGCTTATAGGAATATTCCCCACTACCTTTTATTGGATACTGGTAGTCATCTCCTAGCTTCACCTTGTTAGGTGATTCATGTTCTGAAAGTTTCACAAAGGATTCCTTGAATCTTGTCATATGTTTGGAATCCCAACTATCTATAAGCCAATCATTGCTTCCATGAGTAATGTTTCCCGTGAGAGCGGAAATAAAAACATATTCTTCCTCGCTTGAAGAGTCTTCACTTTCATATCTGGTTCTCTTTGATGAAGGTTCATCATCCTCTGCAGCATGAGCATGATGTCTTCTCTTGTTTCCCTTGTTGTGAGAGAAATTTTTGTTTCTAGGACATTCTCTAGCATAATGACCTTTCTCGTCACATGTGAAACATCTAATTCTAGACAAATATTTTCTAGATTTATCTTTATGAAAGGACTTACCTCTGGGGTGATGAGAACTTCTTCTGGGTTTCTTGGAGTGAACGGTGAGAGCTTGATCTTCACTTCCCATCTTCTCTTCTCAAGCTTCTATCTGAGCTTCTTCTTGAGAGCACTCTTCCCATAGTCTGCTGGACTTGACTATTTCTAGCATAGATTCCTTGAATAAAGGAGTCCCATGATCTAAGGAGACCATTCAAGGTGGTCATTACAATCTATGCATTTTCCACTTCTTCATCTACTGCTTCCAGCTATTCCTTGATCTGAGATACCCTTGTAAAGTAGGACTGGATGGTCTCAGCATTCTGGATCTTTACATTCTTCAGTTGGTTTCTTAGATTCATCTTCTGGTTTATGTTCTTCCCTTAAAACAATTTGGTTAGGACATCAAACATAGATTTAGGTGTCTTGAGGGAGTACATCTGTGGTATGAGGTGATCCTTGATAGAATCAACAACGATCCTCTTTTCCATAACCAACTTATTCTTATGTAAGGCCTTTGCCTCATCTCCCTCTGGAACTGGAACCTCCTCATGGATGTAGGAGTCCAACTCATTCTCTTCTAGGACCAGGGAGATCCTATACTTCTAGGCTCAGAAGTTATAAACTCCCTCAATATTTTCATCAAGTTTGGTATGATGAGACATCTTAACTGAGAACCTCAAATGGAAATACAAAAGATTTAGATCTTACTAGGTCAAGATGTCGGATCTGAATTTTGAGCTGAAATCCTGTAGTGCTGGTTCAGGAGCAGATTATGGTTTTGCTTTTTCAGAGTTCTACCAACCAAATGCTTTGAATTTGATCCCTAACTTTGATTTTAGGGATAATATCAATCTAGGCCTAGGCTCACTAAAAAATTCCACTTCTGTGAAAATCCCTAATTTTCGGCAGTAGTGTTGGGTCCAAAACTGACAGACCTCAGAATTGGATTCTGTTTCGATAGAAATATGTGCCCTAAGGAGGAGAGTTATTCCAACCTTATTTTTCTGAAAATATATGGAGAGAGATCCACAAAGTAGGAAGCCCTAGTTCCCGTAGCTGCACAATGTCTTCTTCTCAGGTTAGCTCTGATACCATGTTATATTTTTACATTAAGCTAGCATAACCTTAGGATCTTTAACTGAGAGAACAACAAGAACAGTAATCAAACACAAGAGACAATGAACACAGTGTTTTTCCTCGGGGAAACCATAAATGGAGAAAACCCCGCAACTTCCTCAGAGATAGAATCAACACCNACCAAAACAGTAAGATGATATCCCGACAGCAGTAACCTCTTTTTTCCTTGCCCCAGTGTCTTTATCTTCCTCAGCTATGTGCTACAACTGAGTGTGGATGAGTGTGTGATAAATAGAGAGGCCAGCTCTCTATTTATACTAATTCATGACATGACTAAAACCCTACTAGGGCCGACCTCTCTAGGAGAGTCTAATAACCCTAGTGCCCAGGAACTGCGGGGACTTTAACCCTTAGACAATAAAAGGGTTACCCACAGTGACTTGACATGACTTGTTTACATTATAGATCCTCCCAATAGGAACATTGGGGCATGACATGACACAAGTACATCCTGAAATAAACATCAGGTTACAATACATAAGAAATATAAGTGAATACATTCTGAAGTTACAATTACATCAACAAATACCCCTCCAGTTTTGCAGACCATTTGTTGCTTAATATCAAACCATATGATTCTGGTATATCTACCACCATTATGTCTATAAACTAGAATAGCCTTTCATCTGCAGATAACCGAATCAACACATTCTTCATCTCTCCTACTACCTTGATTGTTGATCTATCCAACTGAATGATCTTAGATGAAGAGGGTGTAAGTTGACCATTTACCCTTCTACAAATTAAAAGTGGCATGACATTAGAAGAAAATTCGGAATCTACCAAAACATTATGTACATTATGGTTGAAAATCTCAAAAGATAGTAAAAATGGCAAGGTTTGAGATTTAGACTTCCCCCCAATTATAGCTTCATTAATCTCTTTATCTAGTTGAATGTCATCCTAAGATCTACTGGATTTTTTATCAAAAGATTCTAGGAGCTTCTTTCTTTGTTGAGGTAAGTTTCCCATTTAAAATAAAGAAATATTTCCCTTTTTTTTCTTGATGTCTTCTATTATGTCATATCCCATACCACATTCTGTTGGACCCTTCTTATTGTTTTGTGCTTTATTTTCTATTGATGTATTTGTAACTTCAGAATGTATTCAATTTTATATTTTATATTGTATTTAATCGTACCCCAACAGATATTATTGTTCCTCCGATCGAGAGAGTTATTAATATAATAAAGTCATGTAAAGTCATTGAGGTTAACTCTCCATTGTAAGTCGGGGCAATAGTCCCCACGGTTGAGTCATATTAGGGTTATTAGACTCTCCTAGTGAGGTTGGCCCTGTAAGAGTAAAATTCAAAGTGGAAAAAAAGTATAAATAGAGACTAAGACTCTCTATTTGTAATACACACTCACTTAACAGTAGTGCATGAGTGAGAGAAGAGGAGCTCGCACAAGTGAGAGAGAGAACAGATGTCAGAGAGCATATTTGTGTTTTTGGGTTTTACTTTTGTTATTGGTGTTCATTCTATGTCTAAGGAAGTTGTGAGGTTTTCTCCTTTATGGTTTCCACGAGGAAAACTCTTTGTGTCTCTTGTCTCTTGTGATTATTGATGTGCATGTTATTCTCTCAGATAAGATCCTAGATCATATTAATTAAATGATAAAAATCTAACATGGTATTAGAGCTAACCTGAGAAGAAGACATTGTGCAACTGCAAAATATAGGGATTCTTACTTTTTGGGTCTCTCTCCACAGATCATCAGTAAAATAAGGCTCAGATAACTCTCCATTGAAGCGTGCATCTTTTTGTCAAAGCAAAATTTGATTCCAAGCATTTTCAGTTTTTGACCTGTCACTCCTGCGGGAAATTAGGGTTTTTCACAGAAGGGGAATTTTTTGAGTGAGTCCAGTATAGGATTTATCTCCTCTTCAAAATAAAAATTCAAAGACCAAGATTGAAATTTTTGGTTGGGTAAAACCTGGGGAAAGTCAAACCCTAATTTTATCCCGGACCAGAAAACCCTAAAAGACTAAAACTAGCAATTTTGGTGCATTCTCTATATCTCGAGATTGGAGAAGTATCAGAATACAAAACATTTATAGGACAATTATAAATTCCTATTGTACCCTGTGTAAATGATTCAGCCTCAAATTCGCTATATTCTGGGAGATATGATTCCTCCAAATCAGGGTTCCAGCCTCTCCCTGAATTCATCCCTAAACAGGACACCTAGGTAAAATCTCTATATCTCGGGATACGAAGGTCTAAATGAAATTTATCAAGATGTTCCAAATAGAACAAAGACTTCAGTTTATTTGTAATAAAATTTATACCTCAAAGGTCAAACAGTGACACGAGGCAGTTTGTACAAGTTCACTATGCTGAACAATCGTGAAACAAGTCACCTTGGGAAAAATATCATAAGTCGCAATTGGTGAAACCAATTATGCTCAAACCTGTGTTTTTGGAAATAATATAGATGAGGATACCCGAGTATGAAATTTTAGACACAGAGGAGTATTACTTTTAGATATTCCATAGAAACAGTATAAGACATTTCTGCAGAAGAAATTGGAAAACTAGGGCTTCCTGTTCTGGGAGCTTCCCTCCACTGTTTTTTAGAAAATCAATACATTGGACATCTCTCCTTGAATAGGCCCATAATTTTATCTAATCAGAAGTTTGAAATTCCAAGTTTTTGAAATTAGGATTTCTCTGATAAACCCTAGATTAGCCAGCTCCGGAACCAGGATGGACACCTCAAGTCGGCAAGATCTAAATTTTTGCTATTTACATTTGAGGTTCTCATTTCAAAATGACTAATCACACCAGCCTGATGACAAGCTTGGTGAATCTGACAACTCCCAAGCATGGAAGTATAGGATCTCACTAGTTCTTGAATAAAATGAATTGGACACCTACATAAGTGGAGAGGTTCCAGTTCCAGAGGGAGATGAGGCTAAAGCCTTAAACAAGAAGAACTTGGTCAAGGCCAAGAGGATTATTGTTGATTCTATCACCTTATACCACAAGTGTCTTCCCTAAATAAACCTAAAGAGATGTTTGAGTCCTTGACCAATCTATTTGAATGGAAGAATATAAATTGGAAGAAGTATAGGAACTCCATGATCCTTGAAGAAATTGACTTAGATCAGTATTTAAGTAAAGAATTTATAAGAGCCAGAGGGAGATGAGGCTAAGGCTAGATTCAAGAGAATAATTGTAGATTCTATTAAATATCATCTCATTCCTCGTGTGTCATCATTGAAGAAATGAAAAGGAATTGTTCCATGCTATGACGAAGCAATCAAAGAAGAATAAGATATTGTTATAACCACCTTGAATGGCCTCCCAGGATCATGGGATTCATTCATTCGAAGAATGTGGGCTAGAAGGAAGTGATAACCTTTAGTAGAATCTGGGAAGAGCACACACAATAAGAATATCAACTCATAATAAGAGAAGAGAAAATGGGAGCAACTGAAGATCAAGCTCTCATGATCCAAAGAATATCCCTCAAGTAATGAGTAATATGAAGGACTCAACTCTTGAAAAACCTCTTATCCATCTTAGCATTTGGATAAGAAATGATGTTGTTATGAGTGAAGAAGATGATGAAGCTGAAGGCTCAAGAAGGATTCAACCTACAAAATTAATAAAGATAAGTATTCAATTTTCATTTCATGATATTATTTGGTGATGCATTTGTTTATATTTAGTTGATGGGTTATGCATGATAGAATGTTTGCATTAATGACAGTATACTACTAATATGCATGTGATGGGTAAGTAGCCCATGGTGCTATACAAATATCCATTGATACTTACATATAATTTAACCTCTTTGCTGACATATTGGATTATTGCACAATCTCAATGATGTCATGGTAGAGATGGAAGGCATATAGAAAGTTTTTGTGGGATATGGATGAATGTTATATTGGATAAAATAGTTGCATGATTATATCTTTATGCATAAGAATTTTCCATTATGAATATGTCTTATGAAATTTTTCTAACCATACAACTGTGCATTTGACTTGTAGGAAAGATCACGCACAATCTCCTACAAGAAAACAAGGATGAGACTTGTTCCAAAGAACAAGTGATGGAAGTTTAAGATTCACTCTAATAATCCAAAATGGAGAATGATGACTAGAATATGGTGTCAAATACCTGAAGGGAAGTCCATAGTATCTTCCATATGGATCTACAAGATACAACATGTAGTAGACAACAACATCGTGGGATACAAGGAAAGATCTATAGCACGAGGCTTCTCACATAAAGAAGGCATAGACTACGAAGAGACATTTGCAGCCATTGGAAGTCAATACACATGACAGTCAGACTAATGTGGGAAAATAAATAAAGAAGGTCTTATATGAGATCAGAAGGCACCCATGGGATAACACATACATGAGGAGCTTAAAGATCACCTAGATTGATGAAGGTATTAACCTTTTCTACAAGTATGAAGATGAAATCCTATAGAGGATGACAAGCTCACATGTAGGTGTGAGAAGAACTTTTGAAAAGATTCAAGATAGAGGATCTTGGTATCCAATGACCCTAGAAGGATACATAGAATATTGGTAGCAAAGGAAACTACTTATCACTCCATTACATAATGTTTCAATACATAAAGTACAAAAGACAGAGGGAGTATGATGCTCCACTTCAGAGAGAGTGACTATAGAATATCTTGAGGTTCGACATGATACAATGGGATGGAAAGCTTACTGATGGCTCTAGGATTTACTAAGAGTAAAATGGATTGCAAACTTTTCTTTAAGGTTGAAGGTGGAAGACCAGTGATGCTCCTATTATATGTCGATGACTTGTTCCTGACAGGAAAATAGGAACTCATTAAAATTGCAAGAAGGAGACTTGCTTTCGATTTTGAGATGAAAGACTTGGGTATGATGCACTACTTTCTAGGCATGGAGGTGTGGCAGAATGCGGATGGAATCTCCCTTGGATAAGGGAAGTATGCAATAGAGATCCTTAAGAGGTTCAGGATGATGATCTGGAAGGCCATGACCACACCTATGGCATCGAACCTAAAGCTATTGAGTAATACTTCATTAGAGTCAGTTGATGCTATGATGTATTATCAGATGATTCTATCATTGATTTACCTGACGAATACATGACTAGATGTTTGCTTTGTTGTGAACACATTGAGTCAGTTCCTGGAAGATCTGAGACATGTTCACCTAATTGTTGCAAAGCATACTCTGAGGTACATGAAGGGTACAGTTGACTATGGGCTCAAGTATGAAGCGAATAAGAAGATTAACCTAGAGGATTATGTGGATTTGTATTGGGCAGGAAGTTCCATTGATAGGAAGAGAACTTAGGGGTGCTGCTTCAGTATGGGATCAGGTGTGATATTTTGGCTTAGCAGGAAGCAGTCCTGCATGGAACTGAGTACAACCAAAGAAGAAGAGGAGTAGTGAATCTCCAGTATGTGATCCAAATAGAGATATCTTGAAATAGGGAGTGATGAGTTCTAGCATAGCCAATGAGGCAGGTTTTCTGAGCATAAAATACTAGTGAAGCTCATAGGTTTCTCAGGTGTAAATAGTCCTGTAGGTTGTCCTCGAATGTAATCAGTCCTAGAAAATCCCGCAGGTTATCCTTGGACGTAATCAACCCTAATATGATTCTCTGCTAGAAATGGACAGATCAAAGTTTGAGTACTTCATAGATAAGCTTTGTGTTCATGATATCAAGGTTCCTTATAAGGGGAAATGATGAGTTCATGAGGCCTTTATAAGATGGCGGTAGATTGCACCTCCCATGGTCAGATGTAAGTGTTGGATCCTTTCTAACATGGTGGTAGGTTGCACCTCCAATGGTCAGATGTAAGTGTTGTTCCTTTCTGAGATGGCGGCAGGATTGGTTACTCCCATGGTTAGATGTAAGTGTTGTTCCTTTCTAACATGGTGGAAGGATTGGTTCCTCCCATGGTCAGATGTAAGTGTTGTGCCTTTCTGACATGGTGGCAGGATTGGTTCCTCCCATGGATATGTAAGTGTTGTGACTTTCTGACATGGTATCAATATTGGTTCCTCCCATGATTAGATATAAGTGATTTTCCTTTCTGACATGGTGGAAGGATTGGTTCCCCCCATGTTCATATATAAGTGTTGAATATGTGAAGACCTACTTGGAGGATAGGCCTACATATAGCAAGGTTGGCTATGTATAACTTCCTATGACGCATAGAATTGAGAGATATCACCATTTGCTCGAGATAGTAGAAGTAGTGATGATGATGATCCAGCTTTGATGATTATCTAGTAATGAAGACTTGTGTTGGTGAATTGTGTCAAGAGAATACCTTCCTAGTTAAGAGGGAGTGTTGATGTATTTGTAACTTCAGAATGTATTCACTTGTATATTTTATATTGTATTTCATTGTACCTCGATGGTGATGTTTGTTACTGCAATCGTGAGAGTCATTAATATAATAAATTCATGTAAATTCATTGAGGTCAACCATCCATTGTAAGTCAGGGAAATAGTCCCCATGGTTTAGTCACATTAGGGTTATTAGACTCTCCTAGTGAGGTCGGCCCTGTAAGAGTAAAAGTCAAAATGGAAAACAAGTATAAATAGAGAGTGAGACTCTCTATTTGTAATACACACTCACTCAATAGTAGCGCATGAGTGAGAAAAGAGGAGCTCACACAAGTGAGAGAGAGAATAGATGTCGAAGATCATCTTTGTGTTTTTTTGTTTTACTTTTTCTATTGGTACTCATTCTATCTCCGAGGAAGTTGCGGGGTTTTCTCCTTTATGGTTTCCCCAAGGAAAACTTTTTGTGTCTCTTGTCTCTTTTGATTATTTATGTGCATGTTATTCTCTTAGATAAGATCCTAGATCATATTGATTAAATGATAAAAATCTAACATTTTCCACAACATTCAAAGGCTTATTTACTTTTGTAACTTTGTCTTTTGTAATGACCAAATCAGACTTAGGTGGTGTTTGAGTATTACTGTTAATACTGTTCATACTTTCTTGAATCTTCGTAATCTTAGCCAGTAATAGGATTTCACCCATTATTGGTCGTTTTCTTCTAGTTGTTACATTAACTATTGAATGTTGAATTTCCTCTATAGGCTCCTCTTCATCCAACCCGTGTGTAGGTGCACAGCCCCATAAGACCATCATTGTTTCAAGCAATTCTTCTGGTTCATTTTTTGTTCTTATTTTTCTTAGGGATCTGTTATTTGAGCATCTAATATTTGGTTCATAAATAGATCCATTGAGTTAATACATTATGGATAACATTTTTCATAATGAGGTCTTGATGAAAAGTGCATAAATTATCCATTCCTACCTCATAAAAGTTTAAAACAGAAGAGTTATATACAGGTGGTTGAGATGTGCTACCTTCCTCTCTTTTCTTGAAATAATTTTTGAACTGTTTCTTGGATGAACTGCCTTCTTTATCCTTTTCTAAATGGACAATCTTGTTTGATATCTTTTGTACAATTTTAACCACATTTTCCAATTCACTTGAATGCTCCTCTTTAGGTCTGGTTAACAACAAAGGTTTCTTACTACTAAAAGTCCTTACCTTTGGATTTGTAGTGTGTTTGTTTATACTTTCAAGTTCAGCTTCTATTTTATTTTATTCTTAATCATTTTTTACCAAATAAGGTTTAACTGACCTCTTACATTTCTATGTTGGGACTAAGGGCTGAAGTGTAGTATTCTATTAAAGTTTCTTCAGTAGGTTTTATTGTAGCACTGAAATTATTCAAATGGGAAGCAAACCTCTGATTGAAATCTTGCACTTGTTCTCTCTTGTCCATCCTTAGAGATAACAATTATTTCATGAGAGTGGCAGTGGTTCGTTGACTACCAAACTTGACTTTAAAAACCCTTTCAAGATTATCCTAGTTTGTTATCGAATTTGCTTGCAAACCAAAATACCAAGCAAAGGCCTTAGCTTCAAAGGTATGCGTAAAGAGTCTGCATAGTACATCTTCATGCTCCACTGCTAAAAGTTTTAAATCCAAATAAAAAATTTGCAGGTGATCATCCACAGAAATACCTTTGTCTGGGTCAAACTTAGGTAATACATTTTCATCATTCTCAGGCAAAGCATGCAAAGTAGCAGCCAGGTTGAGTGGTGTTATAGATGATTTTACCACACATGGTTGATCACATATTTATGGCCTTCCTTGTACCTCTGCAGAATATTTAGACCCCATGGACTGATATTATACTTTGATGTTTCCAAGTTCCTCCCTAAAAACCCTTGTTTATTGTTGTACATGATTTTTTATCCCATACTCACATGTACACGTGAATTTTGACCTCAAACCTGCGTACATCAAGATGTGTGCATAAATCCAAATACTTTTGGAGTTTTCCTTCATGTGCATCCAAACCACTTGACTCTTGGCCTTCCATATGCCTTGAGATTGCTCAGATTTGACCCTCCATTACCCCTTTGGAGTGTTATATAAGGAACCCCTGGCATACATCCACGAGATGTAGAATAGTTGGTGGTAGGGTATTGTTAAGATGCCCCCTAAGCTGGAAGATCACTGGTTCTAATCCTGTAGAATACCAAAATATCCAACCATGTTAAGGGTTGGTGCGATCACCGGGTGATTTTGACGGCTTAGATTCCCCTGGTTCGTGGTTTATTAGCCAATTGAAACCTTGCTAGTCAGGGGGGTTCCACCACTTTTCCAACAAAAAAAAAGGGAACCCCTTGCATACATTGAAGAAGAGGAATAGAAGAGCAACGCAACTATAGTCCATTGTTTCCATAGTTTTCATATACTTGAGTCTGCATCCATTTGTCCCTTTGGAGCAATTTGTGTTCTTCCCAAGGTTTCCTTTGCTTGTGAGATTTCTATTGAGAGATGGAGGATTGAGGTGGTGGAGGCCCAGGTGGGGACTCAGTTTCTCCAGTTCATAGACGTGCCGACAAAGGTTGTCACTTGTGTAATCTCTGATTTGATTAATAGAAATATATTTTCCTGTCCAATAATGTGCGTTTGAATGAATATTGAATCCATGGATATGTGTAATTATTTATACATTGTTTATTATATATGATAGATTAGATCTAACAACATATTATATAGAATTCTTGTCTTATTTGTTGTAGTTGAGAGAAAATTGTTAGCGCAAGCGGGATTGGAAAAAGCTCAACAGGGATCTACTTCAACCGTCTGAAATAAGGTATCATTCGAGTTCCCTTAGTGTTAGATGTTTGGTTTCTCTTGCATATTGGGAAAGGATTGATTTCTCATGTCTAGCTATCTATTGTGGTACACCCCAAGCCATAGGAAGTTTCTATCCATAACAAAATTGGCGACCATACTGGGGAGGTTCCTTGTTTTTGTTTGGGGTTGGGGGCACAATGTGCTTGATCTTATTGACTTGCTCTCTTTTTCTCCCTGTTTATGTGTCGCATTTTATAGTATGTTCATGCATTGACACTCCCCTTGATTGGTTTGACCCTTGGCCTCCTTTTTACGACTTTCTTCTTTGCATACACAGGTTTTTGGCTAAAAGTCGTGTACATACGCGGGGTTTTGGCCAAAATTCGCGTATACATGCAGGTTTTTGGACAAAATTCATGTATACATGCAGGTTTTGGACAAAATTCGCATACATATGCTGTTGTTCTTTATACAGTCATGTACATCCTCCCTTTTGGTTGAGTTTGATGTTGTGGGAAGTTGTTGGGTGGGTTGTGAGTGTGGTTGGATCTTCCTGGGTTTTGATGTTGTCTGTTGACTGCTTCTTTCGTGACCAAAGACCACTTTTTCATTGATTTTTCTTTGAAAGTAGGTTTAGTCATTTATATTTTTGTTTGTCCATTAGTGCATTACTCTTTTTGTCTCGGTGTCTTGCTAGGCTTGTGTTTTATACTTGTTGTAGCAAGGATTTCTCCTTGCTACAGGGGCAGGAATGGCTCCCTTCTGTCTATAGGACAGAAGGGTAGGTTCCTGTGTGGATGGAAAATGTAGAAAATAAAATAGAACGTAAATGAAAGAAATGAAAGCTAAGCTAAGAACATAAAGGAGATAGAAGCAATGATGAACCCCTCTGCACACGAGTGGTTAGGGTTCTGCCTCCATTAACCTGCAAACAAATCCTGAGCTATGGTAAAACCTGAAAAACAATGTTAAGCTAAAAACCTACAAATGGAAAGAAGGGTTAGAAAGCAAATAAAACAAATAAACAAAACATGCAAGACAAATTATACCTTCTCTAGTGGAAATGGGCCACCATGCCCAAGCTTGTGGAAGCACCTCTCTCTCTCTTGGATGGGGAGCAATGGCTCAATGGAGACGAAGATGGAGGAGAGGGAGTGTGGGTGGTTTGAGAGGCAAAGGTCTCAAAGCATCCACAGGTAGCATAACAATAGGCAAAGGGAGAATTTGTTTGAGAATGACCCCCCACCCTCCTTTTATAGCTTTTTCAAGGGGTTTTAGGGTTTTAAGCCCTTGGTCAGGGATTTAGCCCGTTTTTTGGGCTTTTAGCCCCTTCCGCCCTAAATTTAGCCCCTTTTAGGGTTTTAGCCCCTTTTTAGGGCTTTAGCTCCTAGGAGGCTATCTTGGGCTCCTTTTTGGGGTTTTTATCCCTTTTTCTTCATCCTTAGGCTATTTTGAGGGTGTGGGGATCTAATGGAGGGATATGAGGGTCGTGAGATGGTGTCCTTGGGTGGTTTAAGCCATTGAGAGCTTAGTGGGGGATTTTTGGGTTAACAAATTTCCCCTTGATGTGTGAGGGCAGGAGCTCAACATATGGCCGATGGAAATCATAGGATTTGCTACGTGGAGGTGGTGCTTCCGGGGTTGGGGCATGGTGGCTTTTGGTTTTTGTATTAATATGGTTCCCATCAATGGGTGAGATGCAAATAATGTGTGACATGTATATGGACGAGGTGGGCATCCCCATGCTTGTGACAATATGAAAAGAATAATTTGATCTATGCTCTAAAATACAAGAGCCGATCATATACAACTGATGGTACAATAATGGTTGCCTCCATGTGAGGCTGAATACAATGATGATCTGGTACATTGGACCCATGGAATTCTCATGGAATGTTATATCTTCATGCCTGATGGTCTGCTGGATCTGGAATGGTACATAGCTGTGTGGACTTGCTGATTTAGAGTCAGAGTCTTTGTGGTACAAGTATGCTGCATCAATCATAAAGGTATATCGAAGCACTGATGGGGCTTTTGAACACTGTCTCCAATGCAACCTGTAAATCACAAGGGACATAACCTATTTAGGTCACTCAAGTGGACTCACCAATGTGATAGAGTCAGGTGAAATCTGGGGTCTTCGACCAAATATTGTACAGACAAAACCCTATATGAATCTCAATGATGGGATGATGTAGTTGAAGTTGAGCCCATGAGAAACAACCATCCCGAGAGGCACTAAGGACTCCTCTCAAGTGGTCCAAGGAACTCATCAATGAGGTTAATGAAACCAAGATATAGGTACCTCTAGGTCTATCCTCTGGAATACGGTGTGTTGGCTTCGACAGAGGGAGGCCTGCCCCTAGCCAAGGCAGTGATGTTTCCATGACCAGGAGCGCAAGGGAGATAACTCGAAGGTGTGAAGCAATCTGCAGACTGACTCACTGAATGGGGAGGGGGGGGAAGGAAATATTTGAACAGGGGCAAGGGGAGGGAGTCTCAAACTTCCTTTGTTTAGAGTATGATGGAAAGTCAGACAAGGCAGCAAATGAAACTTGACTCATGGGAATGGGATCATAGCTGTAATACCGGGAATGTCACTACAAATGGGAAATGCTTGGAGGAGGTAGACACTTTTGAAATTGATGGGATCCAAGGAAGACTCATTGCAGAGTACTCTGAACAAAGGCAACCCAAAGGGGGAATGCTGCCAAACTATTTTGTGTGGGGTGGTATCTAGGGACACCATTATGGTACGATCTCGTGGATTTTTGGTGAGCCCAAGAAGGTAAATGCTCGATGGTGCTTTCAATTTTAGAGAGTCTAAAAGCATGAAGAAGACTCCAATGGGGGATATTTTTTGTTGGTAGTCTCCTGTGCCCAAAAAAGGATAAAAGTATGCATAGGAGAACTCACCCATCCTGGAGGGGATGAGAGACTTCTTTACCATTGGTAGTCCAATCAGGCCATAAAAGGTTAAACCTATACTGACTAGATGGTCATTCAGATAGTTTAACGAGCATGAACGAAACCAAGTTTGCTCAGCAATATTTTCTTGATGACAAGGCTGGAAAAGATCTTAACGACAACCCATGGTGAGATTTTTCATTAAGTGTTGCCCCTCTACCCGAGAAAGCATAAAAGTATGCAGAGGGGAACAGTCTTGGCTTGAGTGTGCCAAGGGTGTCCTTTTCATTTTACTGGTCTACATGGTCTACAAAAGGAGGTAAATGAGACAATGTAGATTCCATTTCCTATACTTTAGCGAGTGGGAAAGGAAGTAGCTGTGATCAACAATCTTTTCATTGTTTTAAGGAGTCAGAAAAGAGCTTAAACGAAACTCCAATATCGTCAACCGATTGCGGTGGCACAAGCAGTGCCCCATGTCGGGACGGTGGACAGAGGTCCAAAGGTAATCCACACAGTATGGATGGAGCAAAAGGATCTCAAACATACCAATACATGCATGGGATAGATCGTGGCAGAGGCTCGCGAGTCAGTCTGGCAGAGGCACGCAAACCAAAGTGGCTCTCGGATAGAGGTCGGGAGAGTGTGTGTGTGTGTTGTGGTGGACGGACTTGACTACATGCGATGTAAGTACAAGTCTGAAGGCACTTATATGCCAAATACATGCAAGAAAAATAAAGCGTTTTTTAGACGATGGTCCAGGTGTCCGCGTAAGGTGCGGTGGAAAAGACAATTATAAATTCAAAAATAAAAGTAAAATTACATTTTTTAATGGGCGGTGGCCCGAAAAATCGCATGAGTTGCGGTCGGGGATTGTGATACAAGTATAGGTCTGTAGACACTTGCATCATCATGTCATGGCTCGTAAATCGAGGTGACTAGTGGGAAATGGTCCCGAAATTGATTTATTAAACATGAGACAATGGTCTCATAAAGAGATATAAATTTGAGCCCGAAGGTGTGAGAGGTGTCTCGAACTGGTTTTGGGTGACTTTGGACTAGCAGCTAATGTTGCTGCCCTTGATTTGTGCTAAAAAATGTTGAAAAACAAGAAAGGGAAGAAACTACGCTATAAGGGACTCATAGTGGTTATATCAAGCATAGACTCTCTTGAGGTGGAGCCCATTGCACGGCTTCTTGAAGAGTCGACCGTCTGAGTCAGGAAGAGGAATGCCCCCTTGTCGAAACAAAGGTCATTGGAAAGGCGAGATGATGAAATCTGGGCTTTTATGGGAAGAACCGATTCCACACTATGGTTTAAAGTGAATGGGGTAAAACCGGAGGTGGTCTTACAGATCTTCCCGTCATCGTGTAAGTGTTGCTAGGATATATCAGGTGGATCTTCCATAGCCGACAAGACGGAAGGGAAAATGGTGCTGGAGATCATGTAAATGGTATTGGTTGTGGTTTTTGTGGCCTTTCCACTTAGTCTCTATTAGAGGAAGAGGGGCAGGTCTGGAGACAAGAGGAGCCTTTGATGGACCTGGAGGTAGGTGCAACATCATCTCAATTGGTTGGACATCAGTCAACACATCCTGGGGCCTCAGAGGTAGGGTAGGTAGTTTAAGGTACCACACAGGATCTCCTAGTGTGAAATCCTGTAGATTGTGGGTTTCCAAGATTGACTTACTCATGATCTCGGATGGTAGGAAAAGGAAAACAAAAAGAACAAGGAAAAATATCGTTTTGATTGGGAATGAACCCCACTGTTTCCCTGGTAATTGAGGTTGAGGTTGCAACTGAGGTTGCGGAAACAACGGAAGATAGGGGTCTAATGGACCATCGTTGGAGGTGGAGACAAGTGGGTCAGTTGAAATGGACATCATGTAAATGGACATGGTGTGTGAAGAAGGAGGTGGGGGGTGAATTTCTTCGATCAGTGTGATCTCAGAATCCAGGGAATGTTGATGGAGGTCAGCTAGAGCCAATCGAAATTCGGGCAGGTCTTGGTAATGGTGGGAGTAATGTCTATACAAGCTGCAAAGGGTGCAAGCATGGTTTGTCCTCAATGTCGTGTTCCTGACTATGGGTGCGGTTGGGAGTTCAACTATGGGGATGTTTTCATTTATGTCCATGGCATCCAAATGCCCACGGATCACTAGGATTTCAGGGAAAATCTGAGTTGGATGGCCCTGTTGTTCGCAGACAACACAAGGTGGGACTTGTCGTGGCTCTGCAGTGGCTTTGGCATTCTTTCCCCTGGCCCTTTTTGAGTGGGGCGAGGTGGGTGTGGGTGTGGCAGTTGGCTTTCGCAAGCTGGGTGGAGGGTGAGAATCGACCGCAATGGGTTGTACCAGGGTTAAAACAACCTGGGGCATTAGTGGTTGAGCTGGTGGATCAAGATACCATACCAAAATTCCCAATGTAAAGTTGGGTAGGCTTAAGGTGGCCACTACCGGCTTGCTCATGACACCAGGTGGGGGACAGAGGAGGGGAATTGTATGGATTGGAGATGAGCCCAGATAACTCCCTGATGGTTGCATGTGGGGATGCAGTTGTGGTTGTGGCTGTGCATAATGCTACTGCTATAGGTGATGTTGTGGATGCTGTTGGTGTTGCAGCTGCGGATGATGTTGTGGTTGTGGTTGGGGCTGTGGCTGCGGTTGTTGTTTGGGTGCAGCGGTGCTGGATGAGACCATGCACAAGTACGCAGTCTCATTTTGTGTTGGTGGCGGTGACACTGAGGGGAAAGGATCCATCATGGAGTTATTGGCAAACAATCCAGGGCCCACATTCAACAGTGGGGAGGCTGGTGTGTTTTCAACCATAGTGTTGGTTGTAGGGACGACATTAGTGTGTGTGGTCGCCCCTTGTGGCTCAATGGTGGTGATGGTAGGGATAACGTTGGCAAGTGTCATTAACCCTTGCGGATCATGGTAGGTGAGCTGATCAACCATCACAATCTTCCTTTCATGGGGGAACATCATGAGATGAAAGACAGTTGACGCGATAGCTCGCATGGCGTACATGTAACTTCTCCCAAGGAGAAGGTTGTAGTCTAGTTGAGCATTGACGACCTCTATGTCGATCAACATTGTCTTCCTAGCTAATGTAATGGGGACATGGGGGAGGATTCCTTGGGATTTAGTGGGATTTCCATCATAAGCTCGCAGGGTTGTGGAGGATGGTTACAGAATTGGTGATCCAATTTTCTTCCAAACCAAAGTAGACATGACGCACGTGGATGCCCCCTCATCCACTATGCACCAGTGCACAACCAAATTCTGGATGGACACTGAGATTTGGAAGGCGATGGTCAAGGGCATGCGCAGTTCCCCATTCTCTGTGTCAAATGTGGTCAACTTGGAGTCAGAGGGGTCTACTACCCCTAGAGTGGCTAGTAAGGCTTTCCACTGTGTTGGGCATGTTTTAAGTACCTCAAGAGTGGACATGGCAGTTGGATTTTGGGCCAAATCATTTACAATACTATAGCTGACTGCAGCTCTAGCCGTGGTGTTATTGGAAATCCTATGTACGGGGGGGCACGGGAATGGGGGTAACTAAAGAGGTAAGTTGACTATTTTGGACTTTGATGCTGCTAATGTGTCAGCAGGTTCGGTGGTGGTACCATATGGATTCCGTCGACTTTGCAAGTTGACCTCTTTAGTCGTCATGGCTAGCAGGTGGTGAACACCTTTTTTGGTAGTGGGAGGTGCCCCTGGAGCATTGGAATTGGCCTGGGGAGGGGGTGTGGTTGCCACCAATCCTTGGACTGGTAGTGGGTTTTGAAGCACCATAAGGGGAGGTCCTTGTGGTGCTGGGTTGGGCCGGGCTTGATGTGCCGCATTGGCGGCCTGTTGGGCCTTGTTTTGAATGGCCTGCTTAGCACAAGCCATAAGGGGACACTCAAATGTGTAATGCCCATAAACATCACAAAGTGTGCATGGTTGGTTTGTGTGCAATGGAGCATTGCATCTTGGTGCATTCTATCATGGGGGGTTTTCGGGTGGCCAGTTTGTTGCGGCATTGTTGGGAGGTTTGGGTTGTTGACCACCTCCCTGGGGTTGTTTATTACCTTGGTTGTGGGGCCAGTTATTTCAAGCTTTCCCCTGTTGATTGTTGGGGGCAGGCTAGTTGGGACAGTTTTGTTGTGCAAACACTTGTCCCAACGGAGCAGGTGGAGTGGGGGAAGGGGCTTGAACTGGTTGCACTGGTGTTGCATAGTAGATTTGTGGGGGTGGTGGTGCCACAAATGTGGGAACTTGCCCCACATACTGTTGTGTTGGCCAAGCCATGGTCTGAGCCTGCTACGGTGGTGCAAGTTGTGCGTAGGAAGTTTGCTCCAGACTGGGACATCATTCTTGCATAGTCTGGAGCTTGGTTCTGGTAAGTGACACTAGCAGTGTTGCTTGGTTGTGGTGTAATGGCAGGTGGTGTCGGTCGAGGTTGTGGCTGTTGGGAGACCAATCCTATGATGATGTCCATAGCATGGGATGCCCTCGGTGCATCGTGATATGAGGTACTCAGACGGGGAGAGTCTGGAATAATGGTATACATGTATCCATACTGAACATAGATAAGGTCAAATTGTTGGGCCTTTAATATGGCCTCTTCTTCAGATTGGGGACGTTCGGATGCAATGTCCTTTGCTATGGGCGGGAGAAAGGTCTTAAGGAACCAATCCAAGAAGATCCTGTCATCAGGTTGGATTTTGCATAGACTGCGACGTTGGCGCCACTCATGGATATGGTCAGTTAAATGAGTGGCGGTGCTTTGGCGACCAGATAACAAGACTCCACCCCCTCGTCATATCTGACAGGGAGTTGGCAATACTGTAGGAACATGAAGGCTAGGGAGTTGAAATCCAGGTACTTGGCTTGTGGAAGCTCAATGTACCATTTAGTCACAACACCTGTAAGGGTACGTTGGAATAGCCTCAGTCTGATGGAATCGTCTACGATGCTGTTGGATGAGTACCATAGGTGGAATGTCATTATGTGGTTTTGGGGACATTCCCCTGCTTTGACTTCAAACTTGGGGATGGCTGATGGAAGCTTAGTTGGCATGGGTGGCCAAAACGCTTGGTGGCTGATGGGGTCGTTTATTAATCTAGCCAAATCAGGCAAGTTAAGACGAGCCATGAAGGGTATATTTGACCCCAAGTTGATGTGGGATGGGGCTGCGATGGTGGTGGGGTTTGCAAGCACATAATTGATCTACACAGCTGGGGGTGCTTGTGGTGGCACCATTGCGGATGGGCCAATGCCCCCAAGTGTTGTGGGTGAGATAGTATGAGTGGCGGGGACATTTTCCCCATGTATGACAGTAGGGTCAATGTAAGTGGATGGTCCACTTCCCCCCTGTGTGGCAGGGGGGATAGTGTGTGTGGAAGGGCCACTGCCCTCGTGTGCTGCAAGTGGGCCAACTTGGCTGGTCATTATAGGTGGTGGCAGCTGACTGATGATAGTTTGCATGACTATGCTTGGGCCACTTGCTAGGTTGTGATGTGGACATGGGTCCACTTGCTAAGGTTAGGCCGGAAAATGGATTCGGATTTGCACTAGACATGGGGCTTGATGGAGCAGTATGGAGGTTTGGTTCAGACTGATATGGGTCTGAATTAGAAACAGATCATGTGTGGCCCTCTAATGGTGTGGGAGATTTTTGAGAACGGCTTTGACGGTGTCGATTGAGTGTTCTGAATGGTGGTGTTTTTCCTCTTAGGCGTGAGGAAGAGCGTGGAGGATCAATTGTGTTTGATTTTATGTATGAAACTGGAGGGAATGAGATTTGGACCCTGGTTCCAGTGGCTTCCTATTGGCTGAAGGTGGTCTCTCAGCCACCAAGACTGCCAAAAGATAGCGCTTGGCTTTTTCGTCACAGGTGCTTCTACTCAATCAGAAGGGGTCGTTTCCTGTTTTGCTTGGAAATTCCTCTCAACGGCCAGCTACTTTGGGATTCATGTGGTACTCCTCACAATGAGTTTTCTAGGCAGAGCCCAAGTACTTCCCATAGTTGAAGGAGTCAATGACTTATGTCCTCAAAGACTGCAAAATTGCTTGTACTTAGTGTAAATTAGTAAATTTTAAGGCTTACTCAGCATCATGAACTGAGTTGGGTTAATTAGTTGGTATGGTGTATTTGTTTGTTTGTTTTTCTGGTACTTGGTTGCTACAAATGGTTTATGAATTCATCATGGTAGAGTTCATTTCATTGTGTTTGTGTATGCAATCATAAATAATAACAAATTGTTAACAAATACAATGATTAACCCTGAATTATTGGATAGAGCTGGCTGGGCCGCCCTAACAGTCCTTTGAAACTGAAATTTACTGTCTATTAAATTGAAATTACAGTTCTGTTTGACAGGCCGCACATTTTTTTATCAAATATGGCGAGGGGGCCGTAAGAGTTTTTTATAAATGAGTGAGGGGGTCGCACAAAATGCAAAAACAGTCACGGACTGAGTTTCTGGGCTAAAGTCACACTTATTGGGGGATTAAGTGTGCCTTGGGTGCACCTGTTTTCCCATTGAGTGCACCCTAGTCTCACCTTTTGCCCCGATATGAGCGCCCTGCTTCGGATTGGGGGTTTTTTGTGAGACAGAGTCAGATCTGGCTAACAGTAACTTGTACTATGTTCAACCTGAATCGATTTTTCCTAGCAGAGGCTTCAGTAGTACTTAAAACAGGAAATAAACTGAATCTAAGATGGATTTAACAAGAAATTTCTGAAAAACTAGGGTAAAATTTAAAAAACTTGAAAAAATAAAACTTTGGCTCAAGGATCCTGTGGGATCGACCTGGTATGGTCGCCAGTTCTGTAGCAAGGATTTATACCTGCTACAGGGGCAAGAATGGCTCCCTTCTATCTATAGGACAGAAGGGTAGGTTCCTACATGGATGGGAAATGCAGAAAATAAAACAGAACGTAAATGACAGAAATGAAAGCTAAGCTAAGAACAGAAAGGAGATAGAAGCAATGATGAACCCCTCTGCATACGAGTGATTAGGGTTATTCCTCCATTAACCTGCAGACAAATCTTAAGCTATGGTAAAACCTAAAAAACAATGTTAATCTAAAAAGCTACAAATGGAAACAAGATAGAGCCGGTTGGGCCGCCCTAACAGTCCTTTGAGAAATGAGTGAAGGGGTCGCACAGAATGCAGAAATAGTCACAGACTGAGTTTCTGGGCTAAAATCACACTTATTAGGGGATTAAGTGCGCCCTGGGCACACCTGTTTTCCCATTGAATGCGCCCTAGTCTCACCTTTTACCCCGATATGAGCACCCTGCTCCGGATTGGGGTTTTTTTGTGAGACAGAGTCATATCTGGCCAACAGTAATTTGTACTATGTTCAACCTGACTCGATTTTTCCTAGAAGAGGCTTTGGAAGTACTTAAAATAGGAAATAAACTAAATCTAAGATGGATTTAATAAGAAATTTCTAAAAAACTAGGGTAAAATTTAAAAAACTTGAAAAAATAAAACTTTAGCCTAGGGATCTTGTGGGATCGACCTGGGATGGTCGCCAATTCTGTAGCAAGGATTTCTCCCTACTACAGGGGCAGGAATGGCTCCCTTCTGTTTATAGGATAGAAGGGTAGGTTCCTATTACGGCAGCCCAGCCGGTGGATAGAGTCGTCTGGGATGCCCTAGCAGTCCTTTGAAACTGAAATTCCTGCATGGATGGGAAATGGAAATAAGATAGAGCCGGCTGGATAGAGTCGGTGGATAGAGATGGCTGGGCCACCCTAACAATCCTGCGTGGATGGGAAATGGAAACAAGATAGAGCCGGTTGGGCCACCCTAACAGTTCTTTGAGAAATGAGCGAGGGGGTCGCACGGAATGTAGAAACAGTTGCAGACTGAGTTTTTGGGATAAAGTCACACTTATCGAGGGACTAAGTGTGCCTTGGGCACACCTGTTTTCCCATTGAGTGTGCCCCAGTCTCACCTTTTTCCCCGATATGAGCGCCCTGCTCCGGATTGGGGTTTTTGTTTTAGACAGAGTCAGATCTGGCTGATAGTAACTTGTACTATGGTCAACCTGACTTGGTTTTTCCTAGCAGAGGCTTCGATAGTACTTAAAACAGGAAATAAACTAAATCTAAGATGGATTTAACAAGAAATTTCTGAAAAACTAGGGTAAAATTTAAAAAACTGGAAAAAATAAAAAATTGGCCCAGGGATCCTGTGGGATCGACCTGGTATGGTCGCCAGTTCTATAGCAAGGATTTCTCCCTACTACAAGGGCAGGAATGGCTCCCTTCTGTCTATAGGACAGAAGGGTAGGTTCCTGCTAGGGAGGCCCAACCGATAGAGCCGGCTGCGCCACCCTAACAGTCCTTTGAAACTGAAATTTACTGTCTATTAAACTAAAATTACATTTTTGTTTGACATGCCACACATTTTTTATCAAATCTATAGGACAGAAGGGTAGGTTCCTGTGTGGATGGGAAATGCAGAAAATAAAACAGAACGTAAATGACAGAAATGAAAGCTAAGCTAAGAATAGAAAGGAGATAGAAGCAATGATGAACCCCTCTGCACACGAGTGGTTAGGGTTCTTCCTCCATTAACCTGCAGACAAATCCTAAGCTATGGTAAAACCTGAAAACAATGTTAAGCTAAAAACTTGCAAATGGAAACAAGGGTTAGAAAGAAAATAAAACAAATAAACAAAACATACAAGACAAATTATACCTTCTCTAGTGGAAATGGGCCACCATGCCCAAGCTTGTGGAAGCACCTCTCTCTCTCTTGGATGGGGAGCAATGGCTCAATGGAGATGGAGATGGAGGAGAGGGAGTGTGGGTGGTTTGAGAGGCAAAGGTCTCAAAGCATCCACGGGCAACAAAATAATAGGAAAAGGGAGAAGTTGTTTGAGAGTGACCCCCCACCCTCCTTTTATAGCTTTTTCAATGGGTTTTAGGGTTTTAAGCCCTTGGTCAGGGATTTAGCCCCTTTTTTGGGCTTTTAGCCCCTTTTAGGGTTTTATCCTCTTTTTGAGGGCTTTAGCTCCTAGGAGGCTATTTTGGGCTCCTTTTTGGGGGTTTTAGCCCTTTTTCTTAATCCTTAGGCTATTTTGAGGGTGTCGGGGTCTAATGGAGGGATATGAGGGTCGTGAGATGGTGTCCTTGGGTGGTGTAGGCCATTGAGATCTTAGTGGGGGATTTTGGGGTTAACACTTGCTATAGAGACTGAGAGTTTTAAGTGACTTTATTACATTTTTCATTCTTTTATATTGAAAATTAGAAAGTAGTTGCATTATTACTTCCATCTCGCATATGGATTTAAGGAGGTACTTGCACTGGATTGCTTGGATGAGAGTTTTGTTTAGAATTTCATATAGGAAGGCTTGCATTGGCATTCAGAAAGGAAAATTTACATGCATCTCATGTAGTGGCATACCCTGTTTTTCATTCTACACAAGTGCACTTGGCATTGTTTGTTAGGTGTGCATATTTACTTCACTGCTGAGTCATAACTTCATTAGTTGCATGCCCATTTCCTTTTGAGTAATCACAACCAATTAAAATCAACGCTTAATACAATGAATTACACTCTTTTATTTTCTAGGGTGCATCAACAAGAATAGGTTTTAGGGTCTTGGAATAATTCATTGTGAGTCAATTCTCCAATACCACTAAACAAAACAATTAGGTGTATGTCTAGGTGAGAGTGTGAAACCCTTGGTATAATTAGTGTTTCTCAGGACACTCCTCTTACACGGGAGTTAATAATTATGAGGCAGTGCACGCGATTGTGATTGGGATGATCCCTCGTCACTTTCTGTGAGTACCGAAGATATTTCCAGGATCGTATTCATATCTAAGGGCTCTTTCAAGAGTTTCAGTCTTTTCTACCCTTCCCATACAGTTGATCCCGCCTGCGACTAGCCATCGTATTCGTATCTAAGGGCTCTTTCAAGAGTTTCGGGCTTTTCTACCCTTCCCATACAGTTGATCCCGCCTGCGACTAGCCACCTAAACATTGGTTATATTGAGGTGACCTTAGTTTCCTTACCTAGGTTTTGAGGGGCTATTTGTAGAGGTTATTCTGCATGTGTCTTGGCCAGGTAGGGGTCGGACATCATAGTTGCTTTATGCATTGAAGCCGAGGGCCACTATAATTGGTTACGTACCTCTGCTTGTAGTGTATGGGAGAACTGGTACAAAATGAATTAGCTACTAGGTGACTAAAAATTCTAGTCACCATAGGTTTTTCAAGTTATTTACTACTAAATATGAGACATTTTGATTGACCCAACTATAAACGACTAAAATTAACGACTAATTCAGTCACCAGTTAACAAATGTGACTAGGTAATAAGTGACAGAGTTAAAAATGACTAACATAAATGACTAATTTAGTCATGGCATAAAAAATCACTAGCTAGAAGAATATGAATTAATCATTTATGTTAGTCATTTTTAATTGTGTCATGGAAAATTGAAAATTTGATAATGAAGTGTAAATTCTGTAAATTTTCTATCTTCTATTAGTAATATTGGTGCCATGCACATTGATCTTCAAAGATCCATCAAAGCAATTGCATGAATTTTCTCTTGACCATATTTATCCCTGCTGCACCATTGAAGCAAAACCTGGTTAAGCGCGTGCCAAAGGAAAATTAGGTTCCTACGCCAATTAAGAATTAGGAACTAGAATGAGTACCATATCGATACCTAGCTAGAAGCATCATATCTATTTGTTGATCCTTCAACAATGTAAGAGTCCCTGCAAGCCCCATACATTTGAGGTGCTTTTCTAACTTCAATATAACTATATTCATGATCTACGGTCGTCAAACTCCTAGTTGTACCAGTCGACATAGCTTCACCAAGATGATTTCCTTTTAACGTCATAGCAGTTGATCCAATATATAATAATTGAACCAGTGGAAGCAACAATAACAATATTTTAACCAATCAAAGACTCGATTATAATTAAACTGGGGTGCTGACCCAGAACTAGTCTCAGATCCATATGCAGTATAAAGGTAGAGGCCCAACCCCAACTCAGAGTTTCAAGTAAATATTTCAATTCCTCGAGCTCTTAATACAGGCCTCATGACCTCACAAAATATAATACTTATAATGCAGTGATGACCTCTCCTCATCACTATCAAGTTAAACCCTCCTCTATGCATTAGTGGTCAGATAAATTTTGCATCTAACATCATGACCAACCACCTAATTGACGATGTGGACAACTCTTCTCGACCAACGTCCTCGATCCAATTTTATTATACATACTTATACTATAACAAAAAATACCATTAAAACAAATATTATGTTTATAAAAAAACACAAATGATTATATTTATATAAAACACAAATTAATTAAATTTTTTTATTAATCCTAATTTATAAAACTAAACAACTTATATGATAATTATTAAAAAAATATAATATATAACCAATTAACATAATTTATATAATAAAATAATAAAAATAAAACAAAAAATTCTATATAATTTATATAATAAAATAATAATAAAAAACAAAAAATATATAACAAAAACAAAAAAATATATTATGCAAATGCAACTATCGACCCAGCAGCTCTCCACCCACCTCTTTTATGACATTCATGGTTGATGGTTGGTTTTCCTAAACCCATGCACATTTCATCCTCCAGTTTTGTCAATGACTACTCAACCAGCTTGTTGGCACCAAATAGCCTGTCCAAACAGACCATTGACGCCAGATTTTTTGCATTGGATGGAGGCAAGGAGGGTTTGGTGGGTTATGAGGGAAAGAAATGTGAATTGGGTGGAATTTTTGGTCATTTATTAGGCCACCTACGATACTCGTTGAGGATATTGGTATGGATATTCACCACTATTGAGGGTTTATAATTTCGGTATTTAATTTCCATCGTTGCCATGGATAAAACACCATTGGAGAGAACCACAAGGTTCTTGAAGAGGTGGGCCATGAATTCTACAGCTCTAGAGTCAACATCACCTTCTTCCCTTACAAAATCCCTAGTAATTTTCTTGGTTTAATGTGAATTGATAAATTTTTCATGGTTATAATTATATTGAAGCGTAGGTAGCTAGGTTAAAATTGCTGGTAAGTTTCCTTTTTACTCTGAATTTTTATCTTTTGCCTGATAATATTGTTATAATATTGAAGATTAGGTAGGTAGGTTAATATCGCAGGTAAGGAGATAGGATTTATGAGGGAGGGTAGGTAAATGTGTTAGATTTTTAACATTAAGATAGCATAACATTAGGATCTTTAACTGAGAGAACAAAAAGCACAATAATCAAACACAAGAGACAATGAACATAGTGTTTTTCCTCAGGGAAACCATAAATGGAGAAAACCCCGCAACTTCCTCAGAGATAGAATCATCACCAAAATTAAAACCCCAAAACAGTAAGATGATCTCTCGACAATAGTAACCTCTTTCTTCCTTGCCCCGGTGTCTTTCTCTTCCTCAGCTATGCACTATAACTGAGTGTAGATGAGTGTGTGATAAATAGAGAGGCCAACTCTCTATTTATACCAATTCTTGACATGACTAAAACCCTACTAGGGCTGACCTCTCTAGGAGAGTCTAATAACCCTAGTGCCCTGGAACTGCGAGGACTTTAACCCTTAGACAATAGGAGGGTTACCCACAATGAGTTGACATGAATTTTTTACATTATAGATCCTCCCGATAGGAACATCGGGGCATGACACGACACGAGTACATCCCAGAATAAACATCAGGTTACAATACATAAGAAATATAAGTGAATACATTCTGAAGTTACAATTACATCAACACTCCCTCTTAACTAGGAAGGTATTCTCTCGACACAATTTTCATCACTGGTCTTCTTCTCTGGATCATCTCGTCATCTGCATCTTCAAGTCATCTTCGTCTTCAATTCATCTTCATCTTCAAGTCATCTTCATCTTTGGATATGGACCATCCCTCAATCTAGATCATCATCACTAGATCTGGATCATCACTCAATCTGGATCATCATTGGATCTGGATCATCACTCGATATGGATCATCACGGGTGCTATCTCATGATTCTTCTCATCATAGGAATTTCTATAGAGCCAGCCCTTTTTCATGCTGGTTGTAGGCATAGCCTCCATGTAGGTCTTCTTCAACACTTACATCTGACACCAAGTCAGAATGGCCTTCCCAGCACTCACATATGATCATGTAGGAACCAATCCTATAATCACATCAGAAAGGCCTAGCACTCACATTCACTAGCATGATAGGACACAACTACTATCATTTTTGAAAAGGATCAGCACTTATGACCACCAGCATGATAGGACACAACTACTATCATCTGTGGAAAGGCACATCACTCACATCCACCAGCATGGTAGGACACACCTACTACCATATGTGGAAAGGCACAACACTTACAATCACCAGCATGGTAGGACACACCTGCTACAATCTGTGAAAATGCGTAGCACTCACATCCACCAGCATGATAGGACACACCTACTATCATCTGTGGAAAGGCCAGCACTCACATCCACCAGCATGATAGGACACACCTACTATCATCTGTGGAAAGGCTCTGCACTTACATCTGATCATGTGGGAACACATCCCTTAGTCACATCAGAATGGATCTCAGTCCCAGAACAAGGATTCCTAGAACCTCACTAGGTAGCTCCATTCCAAGAATGGTGGTAGCCCTTATATCTAACACCAAGTTAGAATGGACAGCACTCACATCTGACATGGAAGGAACCAATCGTCTAACCATGACAGAATGGCTCAGCCCTTACATCTGATCAAGTGGGAACACATCCTTCTATCACATCAGACTAGCCATGCACTCATATCTGATCATGTGAGAACACATCTCATAGTCATATTAGAACAACCCTCAGTCCTAGACTGATTTTTCCTAGTACCTCACCAGGCAGCTCCATTCCAAGAATGGCAATAGCCCTTATATCTGATCATGTAGGAACCAATCCTACAGTCATATCAGAATGGCTCAGCACTAATATCTAACATGGAAGGAACCAATCCTCTCACCATGACAGAATGGCTCAGCCCTTACATCTGACCATGGAAGGAACCAATCCTCTCACCATGACAGAATGGCTCAGCCCTTACATCTGACCATGGAAGGAACCAATCCTCTCACCATGTCAGAATGGCTCACGGTCTCATCACTTCCCTTTGGAGGGAACCTCGATCTGGAGAACACCAAGATTCTCCCTGAAGTACTCAAACTTCACCCTAGCCAATGGATTCGTCAATACATAAGCTATTAGTTCATCCTTCACAACATACTGGAGCTTCACTTCTCCCCTCTACACCATATCCTTGATATAATGATACTTGATCTCAATATGCTTCGACTTGTCATGGAACACTGGGTTCTCTGACAAGTTCACACAACTGTAGTTGTCACAATATATACAAGTAGCATCTAACTAGAGATCAAATAAATCATACAGTAGGTTCCTCAGCCATAATTCCTTGCAACTAGCTGAACAAGTTGTGACATACTCTGCTTCAACTATACTTAGTGTCACACAGGATTGCTTGCTGCTAAACCAAGAGATCACACCTGACCCCATACTGAAGCAACACCCTGAAGTTCTCTTCCTGTCGATGGCACTACCTGCCCAATCTAAATCAACATAACCCTCCAGGATAATATTTTGATTCAACTCATACTTGAGCCCATAATCAACTGTACCCCTCAGGTACCTCAGAATATGCTTTAAAGCAATCAAGTGAACATTTCTCGGATCTGTTAGGAACTGGCTCAAGTTGTTCATAGCAAAGCAATTATCTAGTCTCATGTTCATTAGGTACATCAAGGATCCAATCATCTGACGATACATCGTAGCATCAACTATCTCTAATGAAGCATCACTTAATGGCTTCATCTTCGATGCCATAGGTGTGGTCATAGCCTTGCAGTCCATCATCCCAAACCTCTTCAGAATCTCTACTGCATACTTCCCTTGTCCAAGGGATATTCCATCTGCATTCTACCAAACCTCCATGCCTAGAAAATAATGCATCATACCCAAATCCTTCATTTCAAACTCGGCAGCAAGCTTCCTCTTTGTATCAACAATCAACCCATCCATACCTGTTACAAACAGATCATCTACATACAGTAGGAGCATCACTGGGTTGCCATCTTCAACCTTGTAATAAAGATTGGAATCTAATTTACTCTTAGTAAAGCCCAAACTGGATAGAAAGTTGTCAATTCTGCCATACCAAGTCCTGGGTTCCTGTTTCAAACTGTACAGAGCTTTCTTCAATCTGCATACATGAGACTCTATGTCATGTGTCTCGAAACCGAGTGGTTTCTCTACATATACTTCCTCTTCTACTACACCATTCAAGAAAGCAGTCTTGACATCCATCTGGTGTATCTTCCATTTCATTACTGCAACCAAAGCGAGTACTGATCTGATGGAAGTGTATCTGGCTACAGGTAAAAAATTTTCTTCATAGTCTATTCCTTCTTTCTAGGAGAAACCACGAGCAACAAATCTTGCTTTATATTTTTCAATGCTACCATCTGCAACATGCTTGATCTTGTAGATCCGTTTGGAAGTTACAACCGACTTCCCTTCTGGTCTTGGGACAACATCCCAAACATCATTTTTCATGATTAATTGATATTCTTTGATCATAGCATCCTTCCATCCTTTCCGTTCTACCGCTTCTTCATAATTGGAAGGTTCTTTATCGATGAAATCACATAGTAATGCTACATACCTGAAGCAGGATCTGGTCCTCTTTCTTTCTCTGTGATTCTCTTCTGGAGCCCCATATCTTTGTGCACCTTGGATAATTTCCCGTACCCAAGTAGGTTTCCTCTTGTGAGGATTCTTCTCCTGAGGTGGATCTACAAGTCTTTGTGGTTCTTCAAATTCTTGATCTTCTTTCTGAGTTTCTTCGTTCAAGGTTGTATAATGAATTCTGGGTGCTTCTACTTCTTCAGGTTCTTTAGCAGGTCTCTTTCTGGATTTGTTGTAAGTTGTGTCTTCATCAAATGTCACATCTCTGCTGATGTCAATCTTCTTGAATCCTGGGAAATATATTATGTAAGCCTTCAAGCTTTCAAAGTATCCCACAAATATACCCTTCTTTCCTGAAGGATATAATTTTGTTCTCTTCTCTTTTGGAATGTGTATGTACACAGGACAGCCGAATATTCTGAGATGGCTGACTTTTGGTTTCTTACCGGAGAAGAATTCTTCAGGGGTCTTGTTCTTGAGTACTTTATGTGGAGTATGGTTCTGTACATACATTGTTGTTCTGGCAGCTTCTGCCCAAAGATGCATAGGAATATCTTGATCATGGAGCATAGCTCTTGCAGCTTCCATGATAGTTTTATTCTTCCTTTCTACAATCCCATTCTTTTGTGGATTGTAAGGAGTGGACAAATCACTCTTAATCCCTGAGTCTTTACATAGCTCTTTGAATTCATTTGAAGTGAATTCTCCACCATTATCTGATCGAAACGTCTTCATCTTATTTTCAGTGTGATTCTCGATCAAGGCTTTGAATTCCTTGAACTTGCTGAATAATTCATCTTTGTTCTTCATGAAGTAAATCCATGTCTTCTTAGAAAAGTCATCAATAAAAGAAACATAATATACATAACTGCTTAGTGAGCTTGATGACATAGGACCGCATACATCGGAGTGGATGATTTCCAAGATTCCTTTTGCCTTGCTCTCACTACTTGGAAATGTCTTCTTTGTAGACCCCATCATTTTTGCTTGAATTTCTGGAAGGCCTTCAACAACATTTCTTGCAATTGGTAGTGCTCTATAATGCAGATGTGCAAGCCTTCTATGCCAAAGCTCATTTGGATATACTGTGTCACAGACGAAGGCTTGTTCTGGATGGCCCTTCAATTTGTACAATCCTCCTTCTTGTTCCCCAATCACTACTGCATCATCGATAGTCTTTCCTTTTGGCCACATGATTACTTGACCATCTGTGAATGCAACCCTCATTCCTTTTGGATATAATGCAGTTATGGAGAGGAGGTTCTTCTTTAGTCCTGGTACAAACAATACTTCCTTCATTGTCATAGAATTTATAGAGTCTATCTTATAGGAAGATTCCCCACTACCTTTTATTGGATACCGGTAGTCATCTCTTAGCTTCACCTTGTGAAGTGATTCATGTTCTGAAAGTTTCACAAAGGATTCCTTGAATCCTGTCATATGTTTGTAAGACCCACTATCTATAATCCAATCATTGCTTCCATGAGTAATGTTTCTCGTGAGAGAGAAAATCAAAACATATTCTTCCTCGCTTGAAGAATATTCACTTTCATATCTGGTTCTCTTTGATGAAGGTTCATCATCCTCTGCAGCATGAGAATGATGTCTTCTCTTCTTTCCCTTCTTCTTGTGAGAGACATTTTTGTTTCTAGGACATTCTCTATCATAATGTCCTTTCTCATCACATGTATAACATCTGATTCTAGACAAATCTTTTCTATAGTTATCTTTATGAAAGGACTTACCTCTGGGGTGATGAGAACTTCTTCTGGGTTTCTTGGAGTGAACTGTGAGAGCTTGATCTTCACTTCCCATATTCTCTTCTCGAGCTGCTATCCAAGCTTCTTCTTGAGAGCACTCTTCCCATAGTCTGTTGAACTTGACTAATTTCTTTCTAACATAGATTCCTTGAATAAAGGAGTCCCATGATCTAGGGAGACCATTCAAGGTGGTCATTACAATCTCTGTATTTTCCACTTCTTCATCTACTGCTTCCAGTTGTTCCTTGATCTGAGAAACTCTTGTGAAGTAAGACTGGATTGTTTCTGCATTCTGAATCTTCACATTCTTCAGTTGGTTTCTCAGAGTCATCTTCTGGTTTATGTTCTTCCCTTCAAACAATCTGGTTAGGGAATAAAACATAGCTTTAGGTGTCTCTAGGGATGACACCTGTGGTATGAGGTGATCCTTGATAGAATCAGCAATGATCCTCTTTTCCATAACCAACTTCTTCTTATGTAAGACCTTTGCCTCATCTCCCTCTAGAAGTGGAACCTCCTCACTGATATAGGAGTTCAACTCATTTTCTTCTAGGACCAGGGAGATCCTATACTTCCAGGCTCGAAATTTATCATCTCCCTCAATATTTTCATCAAGATTGGTATGATGGGACATCTTAACTAAGAACCTCAAATGGAAATACAAAAGATTTAGATCTTACTAGGTCAAGATGTCGGATCTGAATTTGGAGCTGAAATCCTGCAGTGCTAGTTCAAGAGCATATTAGGGTTTTGCTTTTCCAGAGTTATGTCCAACCAAATGCTTTGAATTTGATCCTTAACTTTGATTTTAGGGAGGATATCAATCCAGGCCTGGGATCACTGAAAAATTCCTCTTCTGTGAAAAGCCCTAATTTCCGGCAGTAGTGTCTGGTCTAAAACTGAAAAACCTCAGAATTGGATTCTACGTTGACAAAAAGATGCGCCCTAAGGAGGAGAGTTATTCCAACCTTCTTTTGTTGAAAATTTGTGGAGATAGATCCACAAAGTAGGAATCCCTAGTTCCCGCAGCTGCACAGTGTCTTCTTCTCAGGTTAGCTATGATTCCATGTTATATTTTTAACATTAAGCTAGCACAACATTAGGATCTTTAACTGAGAGAACAACAAGCACAGTAATCAAACACAAGAGACAATGAAAAACATCGTTTTTCCTCGGGGAAACCATAAATGGAGAAAACCCAGCAAATTCCTCAGAGATAGAATCAACACCAAAACTAAAACCCCAAAATAGTAAGATGATCTCCCGACATCATTAACCTCTTTCTTCCTTGCCCCAGTGTCTTTCTCTTCCTCAGCTATGCGCTACAACTGAGTGTGGATGAGTGTGTGATCAATAGAGAGGCCATCTCTCTATTTATACAAATTCCTGACATGACTAAAACTCTACTAGGGCCAACCTCTCTAGGAGAGTCTAATAACTCTAGTGCCTCGAAACTGTGGGGACTTTAACCCTTAGACAATAGGAGAGTTACCCACAATGACTTGACATGACTTGTTTACATTATAGATCCTTTTGATAGGAACATCGGGGCATGACATGACACAAGTACATCCCGGAATAAACATCGGGTTACAATACATAAGAAATATAAGTGAATACATTCTGAAGTTACAATTACATCAACAAAATGTCCTAGTGCTAGCTATATCCCCAATTTCTAGCTGAAGCAAGCTTAATAATTTGGTTGTGCGTAAAGCACCCCATTGAACCCCTCCATAGTTGTCCTAGTTCTAAGTGGAATGACATCTATAGAATGAACACTCCATGTTGAAAACACAATTTTTGTGAGGGCTCTCTTGGTATGATACACAGTTGCCTCAAATATTGATTCCATGAGAGGGGCACAGCCCCTATTTACTGTCCAATTTGTGTGGTACTAGTCTGTAATTCATCTATGCTATTCAATTTGATTATGTGGAGTTTTTTCCATCCAAATGTGGGCATACTGATGGCATATATATTTATGATCATTCTTCGCCTCAAAACCACCTTCAAATAACTAAGAAGAAAGGTACATTGTTTCTTCTTGGGGTCCATTCTTCTAGTGGAGTAAATATTGAAGATATTACAGTGCTTGGTATATATTGACAATGGTAAATGGAAATGATGATTTCTACAATATTTAGTAGGATTTTGATGATAACGATGATATCAATGCCAGTAATGATAATGCAGGTGATTATAGCACTATTTGATATTGATTGTTCATAATGGAAACAATATAATTCACCACAATGCATTAAATTGACCATAATAGCGACATGGACATCGAGTGAGGTCTAAAATATTCATAGAGGTAACTATCCCAAGGAATTGACTTAATGAGAATGATGATGAAAATGATGTTGATGTAGCATATGACATTGATGATGATGATGACAACAACACCAATGTCCGCGATGATGGTGCATTTGATAATACTTTTGGATACTGATTGATCCTAATGACACTTCATCGTTTGTAATGAAATATGAGCAACATACTAATATCACCTAAATGACTCACAATATCACCTTCTTTATATTTTATAAAAAATATATTTTAGCAACATAATATTTTATTGACCTTCTCATTTTTATTTATCAATTTATTCATCATATTTTCCTCCTTAATGATCCCAAGTTAAGCTTCTAGGTAGATAATATCTAGATCAAGGAGGAATACACTGAATAATTATCAATGATCTTAGGCATGAACAAAAAAACCATTATAGTAGTCTCACCCACCCCCCTAGGAGCAATCTTTACTCAGAACCCCATGGATTTTCCACATAATGTTTATTTCTATAGTTTGGTGGCCCATGCCATCTGACCATGTCAAGATGGTACTCAACATAACTAAGTAACTTGATAACTTCATAAGGACTAGTGTTATTTGAATCAATATGATTAATGAGTTGATCAGTTCAACCCTTTATACTACCTAACACACAACACACAACACAAATTGTGCAATAAACACCACATAGACACACTTTGTTCCCCTTGCACCGCACATACCACATAATCCATAAGTGCCACACGTAGCACATTGTGCAACACATGCCACACACAATAGACACATGGTACCTGTACCATTGACATAGTTTGTTGCCATGCCACATATAAGTCATGCATGGACAAGGATTAGTCAACTCCTATCATGCAACATGCAATCAACATGGTTATGAAGGTGATGAGTCTTCTTACCGATGTTTGTTTGATATGGCTAACAAATGACACAAGGAAATACAACAACACAACAAAGTGTACAATATGATGGCCAAGAAGTTATGGTACTTCATACATTACAACAAGACTCAGTATGGTTTATAGAATAATCATTGGCAAGAATATTGATCATTGAACACCATTTGAAGTTGCATAAACATAGCACCATTTGGTACTAAAGGAATAAAAACAACACAACTTCCATAGAACTACTAGATTCCATGGGAATAAAAACAACACAACTTCACACTACACTCAATGCCATTTATCTTCACCCAGTAATCATTATCACCCTTTCAGGACAAAACAAATGAACACAATAAAATCTTCCATTTGGAAAAAAGGTTATATTTTACATAAATTAAAAATTGCCATGATTTAATGAATTTAATATTTGTATTTTCGAATTAAGATCATCTTTCCTATGAATGTGGATTACATAGATAACATAGAAAGATATGTGTGTCAAATTGGACTTGGACATTTGGTTTCACTTGGACCAACTTAGTAGCACATAGCATGGTTAGATTGAATTGAACCTACTTCGCTTTTAGACATCACATGGTAGACTTGATAATGAACATGCATGACTAATGTTTTGTTGGACTTGGAATTACTACTAAGTTGGCTTGACTTGGATAGACTTTTCTCTTTGATATTTCATTGTAGAATTGATAGCGTTAGATTCCAAGTTGTGATTTAGTGATTGGAATGGAGTGTTGTTATGTAAACAATTTAATATCCAACTCTAATTGACATAGAGATCTTGTATTTGAGGTACTTGATTGAATTTGACTCATTGGCCTAAAGCTTGCCTTGGATGAATGGTTAAATAGATTAAGCTAACCATTGGGGTTTATGCATACAAATTCCTACCATGGTAGACCCTGCACCATGCACTACACTAGTTCAAGGCTTTGTCCCCTTTGCAATTAAACATTGAGTTAACCTTAGTGCAGAAAATGTCCATGAGCTATTGTATACCTTCTTTCTACACATTACTAAAATTCCTCACGTTTTGTTTTGGCAGTCGACGATAACCCCATGCCACAATAATGTCATGTAAATTAAAATTCTTGATTTTATTCATGTGGATTATTCACAACACTCACCCACATACACAAATAAAAACAAATAAACCTTATAATAAAAACAAATTAGCAGAGTAATGCATCAAGTGGGAGTAGTTGGTTACGATCCACATAACTACATAAAAATATCATACTTAATTTTGAATTTAGATTAATACTAAACATTTTTAACTCAACATATACTAATTTACTTGACTTCTTTGTCGACTCAATACAAAATCCAACACTACTACCTATCCAACTCTTATTTTTATATAGTTATAACTTAATATTTAACAATTAAGATGGCCCATATTAAATTGCATGAAGAAATATATGCTGAAATATGTACTCTTTGCTCTCTTACAAATTTATTTTCCTTTTTTCTCCCTATTTGACTTGATCACCTTATGATTATATGTTAATAGAGACTAAATTTTCTAATGTTATTAAATAACCTTTAAATTGCTTTCAATCTCACAATAAAACTAGTGACCTTCACTACCAACTACTAGAAAAACCTTATTATTTGCCACTTATAAAAAATTTCTAATATTATTAAATGGCCTTTAGGTTGCTTTGAATCTCACAATAAAAATTGTTCAGTGTCAACTACTATGAAAACCTTATTATTTTCCACATTATAAAATGAAGCCTGTACCATCACAACTTCTATAACAAATGGTAACCTATTCTGATGTGAAAACATGGAAGGAGAGTTGGAGTGTCCTAGTGTAATGTGAGTTTAAAAAATGTCGCGCCATTATAAATTTTTATCCTTTTGACTTTTGAGGAAGCAAGCTTGTGGTCTGTGGACAAAATTGTTGAACATCTTAGTCCATCCTATTGTAAGAAGAGTATTGGGTATCCATGGCGTCCATAAGGTGTGGTTAAGCTAGGAACAAGCATACATATCAATCTTTGTGTTCGATCTGGGCCTAAGCACTCTAAGGTATAGGATTTCTTCCTGTTTGGTTTTTTTTACACTCCCTTATTTTGGGTGAGGGAATTACTGTAATATTGATCCATTTTGGTTGTTTTGGGTGGGCCTTTTAGCAAGGTAGGATTGAATTGTTTTTCATCTACAATTGATTGGAGCGGCGTTTGAGTGAATTTGAATTGTTGGGTAGTTGGATTGCATCTTTGGCCTTGCAACATGGGATTAAGTTTCAAGATTTGGTTTAAGTTCTAGATTTAGCAGGTGGATTCTAGTCTCAAGGTTAGATGGGCAGTTTCTATATTGAGCTCAGTGATTTGTTTGGGTTTTTTGATTTAGCGGGTGGGTTCTTGTGCTATGGTTAGCTGGGTGGTTCTTGTGAATTATGGTTAGTTGGGTGGTTCTATCGGGTGGATATGAATTAGGAAAAGGATTCATATTTTATTACATTGGGATTTGTTCCCTTTTAGTCTAAGGTGATTCTAGAGGAACAACCTATTTGTGTTAATGAATGTGGGAATTCCAAGGATTTGGCATCGTTCACTACCCTTGACAACCACCTGCAACCTGATCACATGCCTATTTATTCTAACAAGATGCTTGTAACATGACATACTGAAGTGGTTTCTAGGTAAAACCCATCTTAAACAAAAACCTATCAGAAACCTCATTCTAGAATTCTTTTCTTAAATATGGGTGGTTAATGTGTTGCGAGAGAAACCCACTTCATTTTATGTAAAACTTATCCATTTCTTAAAGAAACAACATCCTATATTACCTGTGTTTCTCCAAAAATATGTAAAAAATTTCATAAAATCAAAAAGTGACAAAAAAACTAAAATGTAACCTTGCTCATCAAATACGAGTGCCCTTTGCTGTCATTTCCTCTCATAGAGTTCGTAGTTTGTCTCGAACTATTTATCAAGAGTCAAGCCTCTACCACCAAGTTGAAGATATGTTTGTTTGGATGAATAAATTCCTTTAAAATGGTCAAGATTCACATATTAGATTGTTTACTGTGAAGTTAAAGGTGGTGGAAGTATCATTGGTGTCTCTTTTAATTAGATATAACTCTAAGGATGTCAAGAGAGACGACAACAATAATGGGTTTCAAAAGAAATTGGAGGATTCTGATGATGATGTATAACCTATAGAATTGTTTAAGATAGTGATAATGACAAAAATAAAAGTCTTTTTGCTCTCTGGTGCTGTCTTTTTTCTTGTTTTTGTTGAAAGTATTAAAAGGACTGAGAAAATATCGATCAAGTTAATAGACCCATTGAGCAGACCAGACTTCAAACTAGGATCAAAGCAATTGATTTTTTGAATTCAACATTATGCCATATTTTTTTTCTAGATGTTAATCAATCAGATTTAGTTGTAAACATAAATTTTCTATGGGGAAATATAAATTATGGGTGAAAATATTATATATATTTTAAATTGTGTAATTTACTATTTTACTTTTTATATCTTCTATTTGTTTGATTGATAATTTTGTTTTTGTATATGGCATCCACCATATTGACTTTAATATAAGAATGTTGTGACTATGACGGCATCATGTTCTTGGTGATTGAACTTGAGAATTTCTGAACAAAGCTTACTTGAATTGCCCTGCTTGGCAATTTATATTTTTACAGTTAATTTCCATAGCACGGGAGTTTATAGAGGGTTTTAAAATGTTGTGGAAGTTCTCATCAGGATTCTTCTTGAAATTTTGGTCTGTTTCTTGAAAGGTTTTTATTGAAGAAGCAGACGTGTATGATAAACTCTTACTCTTGTCATGTATTTTGGAAGTATTAAAGCTTCTAGTCTATTTACTACTTTTTATGCATGTAGGGATTTTAGATCTTGAATGAGGATTATAGAATGCGTTTGTGATAAGTTTGACTTAGAATTGGAAGGCTTGTTGTGCCTGAATCCAGATATGTACTAGAGAGAGTTGCAATGGCAGGAGGGGAATTGTTGTAACTAAAGTTTTGACTCTATGATGGTATTGACATTGTTACTCACAAATATGCGCCGACCGCTACAATTGCTACTCTCAAAGAAGGCATAGTTGAAAAGTGTGCACAAGGCCAGAAGTTTGTAAATTCTTTATACTCTATTTCCATTGTTCATTTGTGCAATAATCTGATTATTTGGTAGGATCCAACATATTTTTATCTTTCTAAATAGTTTTTAATTATAATATTAAATAGATTGCTAGAAATTTATACTAAGGAGGTTTCCTATTAACCTGTTCTAATCTTAAATAATGGGAAATACACTTTATTTGGTTCATTATCCAATGTTGGTGCAATGGTTGGAGTAATATCCAATGGGAAAATTGTTGATTGCATTAGGAGAAAACTAGTGATCATCTTCCATGATCTCACAGTGACATCATTTGTAGACTATAAACATTAACAAAGTTATGATTCAAGCTACAACATAATAGAAGATAGATGGTCACTACACAATAGTAATATCAATATTGTGTTTCCACATAATACTTATTTTAAAGCTTGGCAGAATGTATGTGATTAATAATAAAATGTTGCATTTTGATTTAATTCTTATGGACATCAGCATTTTTGTCTTCTATGCAGTCACAGATTAAAAGATAATGCAAGATGATGAGAATATTGGCAATATTTCATAGGCACTGCCTCTCTTAGTATGTGAGTACAATATGCAACATCTTCTTATTTATCAAATTCTTGTTGTCACCTTTATCTATTTATTCATATTTAGTAGAGTTATATCATTATTTGCTAGCATGAAGAGGATTTGGTAATATGTCTAGACTCTAGAGCATGCCTATAGACAGTTTTAAGAACCTGGAATTTCAATTTTGTAAAACAATTGTTCAAGTTTTGTAAGTTCACTTTGCAGTCAATTTTTTATTTGCAACTCACCAAATATAGGATCAAAAAATGAAATTCATTTTATTTCAAAATGATTTTCAAGAGGAGAATATATATATATA
>LPNX011179571.1:1139491-1180241 GCA_001517045.1 Pseudotsuga menziesii
GTTTCATATCATAGATAGGATTTTGTATATATTTTTAATTTAGATTAGTTCATTGTTTTCTAAAAGTTTTTATTGCTTGAAAAAATTACCCATAATTGAAAAATATCTGAAGCATAATTGAAGTGTTTTGTATTATACTACGATGAGGTTTAGAAGGTAACCTAGGCATATTGAGAGGACATGACACATTTAATAGAAAAATGGATCTAAAATCAAATGAAATTTTGTTTCATAGAAGTCGGACATCACAAATGTTTGATCTGTAAGGTATGGACTCTTCTTATGAGTTTTGTGAAAGGTTGATCTTGTCTCACAATGTCTTCTTTAGGATAAAAAATGATGTTTTATATTTACATCTATGTTGCACCAGGGCTAGTGATGGTCTCAACCCTTGGTTGGCCCTTGGTCAATATTGAGGATGGTAGAATGGTAGGGTATGTTACCTTTCCATGGGGATTCCCCCCTATCTGCTAAACATTTCCTAGAAAAAAGGATGTTTGGGGGATATTTATATTATCACTTGGGATGGCCATCTAGAGTCTACACATCCTTCTATCGTCCCAGGGATGTCTTGGCTTATCCACTATGCCTCTTAGTCCCCTGTGCCTATGTCTCCCTTTCTTGAATCCAACCAATTATTTTTAACACTAAGTTCCTTATCTTGAGCATCCCTCAAACTATTTGTCCCTTTTTCTCTCAAAAGGAAACCAAAGTTTTGATCAAAGGAATCAAGATAATAGAACATGATAGATACTGGCGAGGTTTAATATTCTCATGAAGCCTTTGCACTATCTAATTAAATATTTTATTGAACTCTTCAACATATTCGTTCTCTTTATCTCTAGTTAAGGAAACTAACCACTACCTATTGTATTTTTTTCCTTCCATCTTTCCATAAAATCACTTTCAATCTGAGCCACTAAAGTTATAGACTTATAGTGTTTTCAAAGAAACTTGTGAACCAATCTATAGGTTCATCATAATGACAATACACAAATTTCATAAGCACATCTAAATGACCAACCTTGGATTGCTTTATCATGGTCATGAAAGCATTCCAGTGGTCTCTCATTGATACTACATTATTTCCTGGAAACATGGGAAACATATCAATTTCTCTTTTTGGAATGTCATGAGGGGCTCCTAGAATATTTGAAAAGTCGAATGGATTATAACATATTTGTATTTAGATTTATTTGATTAATTTTATGGTGGTTGATGTGGGTAAGACTAGTGCCAAAGTCCAAAAGGGAAAATGGGTGTTGAATTTTGACATGTGTATGATATTTAAAAAATTGTTGTCTGTAATAGAGATAACACTTAAGATATTAACATCATTAAAAAAAATGCAGTAGTAAAACAAGCATCACACAATTGAACACACGATTTTCCACGAGGAAACCTTTAAGGAAAAAAACACCAAATCATTAATAATTCATCCTCTAAATGAGATGACTGAGTTTGTACATGAGCAGATAATGTATTCACATAACTCTGAAATAAGATGTAAATAATTTTTTTCCCAAACTGAAGAAGCTCTAACAGGATTTTACTGGTGCCGCTGCTTACTATTACATGGACTGTACTTTCATTGTTTCCATGTCAACAAGGTCTAGTGTTACCTCTCAGATGCCTGCTGTGAGCTCAACGAGGTTCTTTTGATGTAATGTTACAACCTTAATAGGGATCAGATGCAAGGAGATCCATAGCAGGGCTAGCATGCGCTACTCCTCACCACCACCGAGGCTGTTAGCAACCTAGTATACAGTATACAGTATACAGTGACTCTAGAGAATCTAGTATATTGTTTTCTTGTATAGGCTATACTTTCATTCTCTTAGATTTTATGGATGTCACTTGGTTTATTTTACTTTGTCTGTACTATGTAGGTAGCACAAGTCCTTGGTCGTGGTGTTTGGCATATGAACTGCAACTGAAGGGATATTTGTTATGTTGTTTAGGTTATTAGCTTGAATGTTCTTAAGTTGAGTTCTTCCTCTTTGTAGGTTCTTTTTATTAAGCTCCATGAGAGAGAGTTCCATACATATTGTGTAAAATGAATGCACAGAAGGATATTTTTGTTTCCTTAAAAAAGTAATAGTATTTTTCTTCTAATCTTATAATAGTTGGGGCACTGGAAAATATACCCTTCTATATCTTTCCCAGATAATAATATATATGGATGCATTAATTGATTGTAATGAAGTGCTCAACATAAATTTTAAGTTGATGTCCATTGTCAACGTATACAATCCAAACAAGGCATGGAACATAGGATGAAGTATATGTTGACTTCAGGGCTGATGAGATTTCTGCACAAGAGCTTGAGAGTCTGATGATAATTGTTGCAAATCCGAAGCAATTCAAGATCCCATATTGGTTTTTAAATAGATAGAAACACATCAAGGATGGTCGAACCACTCAGGTGGTATCTAATGGTATTGACATGAAACTCAGGTATGACTTCGAACGCTTGAAGAAGATCATGTACTATGACATTTTGCATGCACTGTTATGTGTAACAATTGAGTTTATATTATTAGGTTGTTAGTGGTGTTCATAGTTGGTGTTAGTAAAATTGTTTTTATTCTAAATGATATAAAATAGAAATGGAGCAGTGATACATAGTCACATGCATTTTTGAATTTGAGGGATTTGAATGCCAACCAGATTATTTGTGAAAAGACATAACCTACAGTCTTATTGGGAAAGAAGGTGAGGGGCAAGATAACTTATGTATCAATTTGATATCAATGATTCACTGATTAGAAATTGCCCGTGGTATTTATTTATGAAAATGTATCTTATACGTCATTGATTATTAATAAATAATACAAGAACCGTATACCAAGGGCAGGCTGTGATTATGCAGATCACTCATAAGGAGAGTCATCATTTTAAATCGTTAATTCACTGATTAAAAGTTGTGTGCTATTTAGTTTATTTTGAAAACGCATTATAGCCAGTGCTAGATGAAATTGTGTTGCTCACTGTGAACTAATTGTGGTGATCAAACATTAAAGGGGTAGCATCACTCAAAAGGATATTCCTATAAATATGATTGCATTCTAGATACTTCTCCCAGAGTTTTTGATTATTCACCTACCCACAAACATCTCTCCTTTCCAGTTAAAAATAGGGGTGTCAAGGAATTTTGGATTCATCAACAATGCATTAACTAAATATCTAGCAGTCATGCAGCCCCAAAATACATGTTCAACTGACTTCAGTGTGAAAGAACACAACACAAATTTATTAGATTGTGGAGCTTTCTATTGCACAAAGACTTAATTTAGATTAGTTATATTACAAGGATTGAATTTTGTTTCACTCTTATAGTAAATAGGTTCTTTTATTCCTTTTAGGAAATTGCTTATCGTGAACAGTTTTTTTTCATCAAATTTTGCAGTCCACGATTGCATATATGATATAATGGTACAATATTTTAACTTTTCTTAGTTTTGGGTATCCTTATAACTCCCCGAGTTTTGATTTTATAAGTTTTATTTTGATTTCTCTACCTTGTTTTGAATATGACTGATTTTCTATTGATATGTATGCCTGAAAACATCCTGTCTTATATGGCAGGAAAAACTTATTATATTATTCCTTTCATCAGAAGATTTGTGCCTAGGATCTTGGCACTGTGCTTAAGGATATGCACCCTTGCACATAATCATCCAAGTCTAGATCCTTTACATTCTTTGAACGAGTATGCTCAGCCTCTTTACTCAAGATGCTCAAAATTCCAACATCAATGTCCATATCCTACTGTGATAGTGGAAGCAATTGCATGTCAGCTAGGACAAGTCTATTCACAATAGAAGAGGGGCATCATTAAATAGATCAAATTAGGTTTTACGGTGGTTATAGAGTTTTAGTTTTTGGTGTTTATAATTTTATTTTGGTTTTCAAGAGAAATATGAGCACCAGTACAAAACTGATCAAACAAGTCAGCTCTGACCAGTTTTACTGGTTTCAGTTTAGTTCTGATAATATTGAACTAGATATACTATTACAAATCTTTCTTTTAAAATATACATTGTATAAATGGTTTCATCTCCATTGGTTGCATCAAGCCAGTGAAGTAGAGCCAAGTATTTATATAAATCTTCAAATTTCAAGCAGCTAACTTGAAAAATAACAGAGAACCTAATAATACAGGGTTGTTGGTATCTGGCAGCTAAAAATTCTATTTGATATTCAAAACAAGGCTGTCACTATTGCTATTTTGTGGTTTCTTACAGGTAAGACAGATACATCAGTGTCCATCTCTTTCACTTGCATTTGCAGCTCATGACATAAGCATCAGCTACAATGGATGTTTTACCCAACTGCATATGCAATATAGGTTACATCTAATATAAAATATCTAAATAATTTTAGAGACATCGGAGCAGCTGTCACTTAAACAGGCTTGAATCATCTTGTTGATATTGGAAACAAATTACTGCAAAGAGAAGACTTTCATGTTCAATTTGCTTTGCCAATTGCAGTTGAATTGCAATCTCTTAGATGAATAATACATGTGTAAAAAATGTATAATCACTATGCAATGGTGGGAAAATTTATCGTATTCATACTATGCCGAATATTCGATGATTTTTGAACTCCCTCTGAATTTCTATACAAGAAACTCCAATATGGCTGAATTATGATACTATAATGTGGAGGAGTCAATGACATAGAAATAAATTCTCAAGGTGAAATTAAAATAAAATAATGTTATGTGGAGAGGTCTTGTAACTTGTTGAGCTTAAAGTTTTGAATTTTTAAACATTTAATCGCACATGTAATCTGGTTTGTCTGCATTGGGTGTAGGACTCAACACAACAAAGCAGTACATGCTAACACTTGGTAATTTCATTGTTTGATTGATATTTTTTTCTGAAGTAACAATCTTGTGTAAAACCATTGTACTTCCCCATGATTCATGGATGGTAAATGGGGTAAACTGTTGCCCCTGATTATGGAGTCTAACCCTGAGGTGATCAAGACTAAAGAGAGTCTAACCTATGACCTCCCCAATTTTGGGAGGAGAGATCTGATAGCTGGCTCATGACTAGAAGTATATGGGAATTTCATTGTTTGATTGATTTTTTTTCCGAAGGAACAATCTTGTGTAAAACCATTGTACTTCCCCATGATTCATGGATGGTAAATGGGGTTAACTGTTGGCCCTTATTATGGAGTCTAACCCTGAGGTGATCAAAACTTAAGAGAGTCTAACCTGTGACCTCCCCAATTTTGGGAGGAGAGATCTGATATCTGGCTCATGACTGCTTGAGCTAACCCGGGGGCCATTGTTGAATTGATGTTTGCATGATTATTCAATTGATTTCTGAATTAGAGAGAACATTGTTGAGAAAGGTTTTATAAATGTTTTATCATTTATGTGTTCTATAATGAAATTACAGCTTACATTCCAACTTCCATTTAAATTTTTATTTCTTTATGTTCTTTTTCAACAGATGCCATTTCATTTTTTCTGACAGATTAGTGATATAATGTGGTGAACATTTTACTTTCTATTTTCCTCCTTTTTCTTGCCTTGTTTCTCATGCAGGATATGAGTAATATTGATTTGAAGTGGCATTCTTCATTAAACTTTTTACTGTATTAGGATTTAAGTTCTAAAAGACTTATACATTGTCACTTTAGGGTGTTGTTGCTTTTGTTTGAATTGATCCATCTCCTGTCTAGTGGTACCATAGACATTTCAATCCATCTTTTGTCCATATCTCCTAGTGAACCCTAGGGCCTGATTTAATGTTTGCTTCACTAGTGGCTTTTTCTTATTCAGTTATTATGGCACAACTTTTGTAGCCTAACTAATTTCATCTAGAGAATAATTAATACTCCATTCAAGGACATTGAAGATCCTCTCTCAAGATTTACTTGGGATTACGATGATAAGGTGAGTTGTGAGCTTCTATATATTTATCTTAAATTTTATTTTCATTTTGTGTATTTGTTTGTAACTTTGAGGTGGTGTATAAACATGCCAACTTTCATCATTGGAAAGAGATGTTTGTACATTTCAACTTTTTTTTTAGTAAGTATGTTAGTTCAAGAAAAGACCTGTAGTTAACAGACAGTTTGTTGGATGAGGATAATTTGTTTCCAAAAGGCGTAGTTTTGCAAATCTTGAGGGTACTCGCTATAATATTTGAAAATTGTCAAAATAAGGGCTCTTTTAGTCGATTAGAAGTATGAACTATGTATTATAAGTATCTCTTTTTGAGGTTTCTTCATCTTACTTACTGACTTCTATCCTTCTTCATTGGTTTTGGTGTTTTTTGTGCCACTTTAATTGCTTTTAAAGTTGTATGTTTTATGCAACATTTCACACACCTTCTTTCATCAAATGATCCTAACATACTTTAGCAGCTCTTCAAGCTCTTGTAGCTCTTGTAAAGATTAACCCTGCCAAGTTACACCTGAGTGGAAAACTGCCAAAAAGTGCAATGTTGAATCATCTTTTACTTGCTCTATCAGAAGGATGGGGAAGTAAAGAAGAAGGATTGGGTATGTTCTCGTGTGTTGTAGAAAATGGTTGTGATGAAGCAGCAAGCCAATTAGGGTCAAATTTACATTTTGAATTTTATTCTGAACGTGGTATGGACAATGCAGAAAAATGAAATGCTGCAAGTCTACCAAGTTTACAAGTAATACACATTCCTGATTTTCAATTACAGCCAAAAGATCTGGTCCTTCTAAAGGAGTTAATTGATAAATATGAGATACCCAGTGAGCTCAAGTTTTCCTTATGGACTTGAATCATGTATACACGTGCATTTCCTTCTCTGAGCACTTGCCGGCAATTCAGCTGCATTTGACTTTTGGCCTTTACAGTATTGATGCAATCAAATGAAAACCATGAAGAATTGGGGCATTTTTTTCAAATGATCCTGAGTTTATGAACGATTTGATGAAGTTTTTGTAATCTAATAAATTTATACCATATAACATTAGATCAGCCTCTATTTGGGCTTTAGGATAGCAGTTTGTGATAATTTTTGCATCTCATGAGAGGAGTCAGGTGTTAAATGTTCCAAATATTGTTAGCAATGTAGCAAATCGTGTGCTGAAATCCCTCCTATTATTCCTGTAGATGAAATCCATTCCTAATTTCACTTGCAATAGGATTTAATAGTTTCTCATTCTCTTAAGCACTATCAATTTTCCAGAGACAGAAAATAACAAGAGGAAGGGATACATGACAAGAAGAAATCATGGTTGTGTTGAGTGGTGTTTGGGCCTCATACTAGCAGTATACCTCCAATGATGGGCTGATATGGAAAAAAAAAACACCTTTTGGGCACCTTTGGGGGGGAATTTGTGCAATATTAATGAAGCATCATCTATGTAACTTGGGCATTGAGACAACCATATGAGGCCGCATACCCAAATAATATTATGTTCTATGCATAGTTTGGGCACTATTTCTCACTTCTTCCTACATTTGGATAATCTCTAGCTTGTTGCATATATTTAAAGGGACCCATTTTTTATGTATAAGAGTTTATCCCTAGAAAATGTAAGCTTTGATTAAGTTAATAATAAGCTGATTTGAAGGAGAAATTCCCTATGTGTGTAATTATTTTACACGTCTGCTATTTACTTTCTAGATGTTGTGTGATTTGTGCTATGAAAAAAATAACATTTTGTTTGATTGAGAACATAAGGACAGTAGTCACCTAGGGATTGGAATTTTAATAGCAACTCCCCTAGAGCCATAGACACCCACATATCTTAGTTTGTCTTTTTAAAAGTCAAGTCTTCATGGTATCTAGAGTTAATGGAAGCATTATTTCATGGATTTCATGTGTCTTTGTGAGGAAAATAAGATCATGCTCAGAATTAACATATTGAAAAGCACATGGAAATGGCCAAATCATCAAATTCATCATTTATCCATCCAATGGTGTGACAACCCCAAAGGTGGAGAAGCACAAATCACTGCCTTAAAGTATTGAATAACCGCCTATTTGTTGTCCTGTTTAGTGGCTACTAATTGTGCTTCATCATGCTTAAAATCAAATTGGATCCTTGTAATATCCTTGTCTAGATAGATCTTGTTAGGGAGCAACAAGAGCCTCTTTTTATCCTAGAGAACTCGGAAGTGATAGACCTAGAATTTGATGTCGCCCAAGTTGTTTCCAAATTAATATGTTTTAGTTCAAGAGTATCATGGAGAAACACTTGACCAATCTGTAAGGGATCAGACAAGCAAGGGAGACAATTTGAGTCCAAGTTCCTTGGAATGCCTAGATTTCTCCTTCAATTTTTTCTGCATAGCCAATTCAACAAGAGGTGGCACCTTGTTCCATTTAACAACCTATAACAATGAGCTATGTTTCGAAATTTGATGTGCTCTTTCCCATAGAAATTATGTTGATCTAGGTGCCATTGCAATATCTGCAGCAATTACATGAAAGATGACGTTCCTGGTGACAACGATGGGCTGAAAGATGTGATCAATCTAGTAGATTTGAATTAGCAATTAAGGCCTGTTGTCTGATGCCAATTGTCTCTTTGAGAAACAAGGCCAAGTATTTGTGTTGGATGCAGAGTCTGGAGTTTCCACTTCTATTGTGGTGATATATTTACCCTATGTGGATCCCAAGTCTACTTTTTGTTCCTCTTCTGCCTTGCTTTCTACTTCTACTATGACTATGGAGTAGGTTATTCTCACATTTTATAGAATCTAGATTGATATAGTCATTTACATTTTTTTTCTTCGATCATTTCTTTTATGTAGATTCTTTTCTTACGCTTTTATCTTTTAGGAGTTGATTTTGCATTCTCATTGCGTCCCATTGACCTAATTTATTTTAGTTATTTGTTGAGACTCATCATTAATAAATTTATCTTATCTAGTTAGCTATAATGTTTGTAAAGAAAATAAGATCTCCCTTAGATCTCACAAATGCGGCACCTGAAAATGAAAATTTCCTGATCTGGCCCCCTTTAGAAAACATAGTATACATGCCCTATAATTATGAGATATATTTTGATCTATCTTGACTCGTAATATGTGAGAAAACACCCTCATCTGGCCAAGAGAGATCATAAGACTGTGTGACCAGCTCTTATAAATGGCAGAGCCAAACATTGAGACCTGCAAGAAATGTTCTGCATATAAGGTTAGTTTGGTGTGAAAGGTTGAGAGGGAGAAACCCAAGTAACTTGGATAAACTTTGGATATATATGTCTTCACTAATATGGTCTTTTAAGATATTTTTCTCTCTATAAACTGTTGGTAGAGTCAGTAAATACTACCCAAAACGGAGGATAAATGACCATCAACAACACACATAAACTTCCATTTTCTTCATTAATCAACCAAAACTTATAAAATAGTGGACAGAGTTAGTAAACAATAAGGATTGAACACCCAAAACAGAGGATAAATGGCGATCAGAAACTCCCATTTTCTTAATTAGTCAAATTCACAGTCTACCTAGATTACCATGCCCCCTTCGTCTCACAATTAGCTTCCCTCTTATTTAGTATGAAAAAAATAAGATAAACAAAAACTTTACTAGGTACATACATAGAATCGTACACTATACAAATTGGAAATGAAAACCATGGGCTGGGGACTTATAATGATCTATGCCATGTAGTGATTCTATCTCAATGGTTTGACAAAAAAATGTGGGTTCTGGTGATGGTAAATACTAAAAACATTACAATTCTGTACTTTGAGAAATTGAATTGCAAAATATATAGGATAATCACCTTGTCATGCTTCATTGGATGTTGTGTGCATCAATGTAACAAAGTTCTCATGGTATTGTTCCCATGAATTTAAGTTTCTCCTTCCCAGACTTTTAACAACCTTAAAAACTGTTAAAACTTCCAATGCTGTTGAAATTGTTTTCACACGTTCCTTTACAAGGTAGTAGTGGTCAAAGCAGAGGATGGGATAACCAGAGGATATCTAAAAAATTGATGGTATCTATACAATAACTGAAGTTGAATAAGTTAGGTGCATATTATGCATGATGCCAATCTGCCATTGTATACTTGGTTGTGGTCACACAGATGACATACCTGTTTGTTGAGTAGAGTTCCACAGTGGACACGATATTAGTTGGTGGCTTCAACATATGTTTAGGCATCCCTAGGACTGTTTGTTCGGTCTAGGGATGGCCCCCAAATGTCCCTTGGGATAGGGAGAAATATCCCTGTACTAGGAGGGTGTGGGAGGAGAATGGTACATCCCCTGTTATCCCAGTGATGTCCTCGAAAAGAAAATGATGTTTTCCCCAGTCCCCAGGTTGGGGAACTGCTGGGGATGCCTCCTGTGTGAAACCATAAATCCAACTCTTCTAAATAAGACTTTGTTATGGTTAATGCAGGGCTCCTGAATGTTGAATAAAATCCTTAACATGATGATCATTTCTCTTACTAACTACTCTTCCCTAATCCACATGAAGGACCAAACTAGAAGAAGTGAGTATAAGCCTTATTCCATTCTTTTTAGTCAACAAGTTAACTATATGTTGCAATGATTATTAATGAGTAATATAACTAGATTTTGCAGTGACTATTAGCTTATTTCATATTCTTAGTCAGCAACAACTTGGGTTTGATTGACTCTACGAAGTTACGAACTATTAGGCTACATATTGATCCAGGTCCTATGGGAAAGAACATTCATTAAGAATGAATCATATTTTTGAGGTTTAATTTCAAACCAAAACTAGTATGTATTTAATAATAAATACCTTATTCACTTTTTTCATGGAATTTGGATCCCTTGAAATTAAGATTTAGTATCAATTTGCATTTGGCATAGGTGTATTAAATTAAGTTTTATTTTCACAATCCAATTTTTCAAGTTATTCCTTTGGATTACTATGCTTCCCAACTTGTTATTTGAATTTCCCTGCATGCAACCCACAATTGGATTTTTGAGGTTTAATTTCAAACCAGAACGAGTATACCTTATTTCCTTTTTTGTGGAAATTGGATCCCCTGAAATTGAGATTTGGTATCAAGTTTCATTTGGCATAGGTGTAATAAATTAAGTTTTGTTTTAACAATCCAACTTTGTGATCCATTCCCTTGTATTACTATGCTTCACAACTTGTTATTTGAGTTTCCCTCCATGCAACCCACGCCTTGGGTTATAGTCTTTCCTTGGTATAAATAACTGAGCATAGTGAATTGCTTGCTTGCTTTACAATAGTCCTATAAAACATGAGCACCAGTGATTTTTTTACATAAGCGATTCTGACAAACTCAATTACAGACCTAACCTTACAGCTATTAAAATCTTTGGGTGTGAGTAGGCATCAAATAAATGGAACTCAGGATAAGTATCTTGAAATAGAGGGAAAAGTGCTTCCATTTGTGAGTGGCAAGGGCAGTGTATTGCTTTTGAATCCTAGAAATTAAAAGGTTAGATATGCAAAGCCTCTTGTTTTGGAAGATTGAAAGTTGTAACCTTTGTTTTCTCAATATTGGCTGTCAGTTATTTATTAGTACAATAGTAACAAAGGAAGCCTAGTTGCTTTTGCAACTACAGGCCCTCAACTGTATGATGTAGAAGCCCCAAATCATCAGCATATAGGAAGCTGTGAATAATTATATTAAGAAGGAAATAGCCATGATTTGGTCCTATATTAGCCTGACCATAATCCTCTTGCCGAATTGGGTATAAGCTAAATCAAAGAGGGGAGATGAGACACCTGTGTTTCTATCCAGTGGTGCTGAAAATGATATATGTGAGCCTTCTTGTTTTGTGAATATGCACCATTAGTTGTGTAGAGTGACACAAGAACAATCTGAACCCTGCCTTGAATCCCTGACCTGATGCAACCAATCAAATAAAGGTTTAATTGGAATTATGTTAGTTTTCTCAAAGGTCAATGACACAGAAGGCTAGGGCCTTGATGAAAAGAGATTTCTTAAATAATGGCTCCTAACTCTAATACCATTAATGGCATGATAGCTTCTGCAGAAGCTTGCTTTTCATTTTTTCCAAAAGATTTATTTCTATAGTAAATTTCCAATGTAAGTGAATGAGTGTCTTTTTATGCTAAATAATGTAATAAACTATGTTATATTAATAAATTGAGTACTTATTTCTGGCTTTGCACTGGATGTCTTTATGTGACTGCAACCTTTTTTTCACTCTGGATACGATACCTGCAACAATATATTGTGCTTTGTCAAATGCTTTTACTCAGAAAAATAGCCTTTTCAGAAAAGTTGATCAAAGGAAACAACATATGCAAAAATTAGCAGACTCAAACAAGGACAACGTTGAAATACCCAAATAGAATAATAGCATATAGAACAAAATGATCAATAAGCAATACCAATTTAGAAAAACTGAAGCTTCCACAAATAACTAATGTCTAAAAAAAAAACAAATTTTAGATGTCCTTATACACACTACCATTAATAACAATACAGTCAAAGGTTTAAATTTATCAATCTTTTAGGTCAATGTCACAGTTCTACATTTTTTATCATATAATTGAAAACAAATCATTGGCATAAAAAAAATAAAGTGTTTTCACCCTTTTGATGTAAGGATAAAAACACATATATGATATGACTTATAAGATGGTGACTGGAAATGCTTATCTTCAAACTGTACCAACCGCTACACAAAATTGAAAACATATCCTAAAAATAAGAATATACAATGCTGAATGGAAGTGTTGGTGCTTACAAGCCTTAGAGAGGGTTTTATTTGTACAAGATGCCACTATCTTAGATCTGAATCTGTTAATTTTGATGCGAGATATGAATGCACCCTCTAGTCTTCCCTTATAAATTGGTGTTACTGTTGATCGCTAGGGTATTGAAGATTTCCCCTAAACTCGCTTATCTAGCAATACAATCCACCTAACATAAACACCTATGAAATTTGTGGCTCCCTCATCCATCTATAGGGTGAATACTGCCATGGATGAGGGTGCAGCAGCAAAGACGCCTCTAGGAGAAGCACACCAGCTGCTGTCACACACAATTCTTTGGTGAGGTTGATGCAATGGGACAGAGAGAGACACAATGATTCGAACTAGTTGTGAAGGTGTAGGCGGAAAAGGGTGCCATGCACTCTTACATGTTAATATATTTAACAATTTAAAAATTAATCAAGTAGTAATCTAGAAATTAAATTACAATATACCAAAATCAATCTAAAATTCTTGACACTAAGTCTCAAATTAATAGATCAAAAGTCATCCAACTCTCAAGATCCTATTGAGACAATATTCTTTAGGAGAATAAATTCTATATTGTTGGGTGTGAGATGAAGTATGCAGGAAGAAGTTGGTAATGCATTGTTCCATCCTAAGAATGCCTCCCTGATTTTGTATCAAGTTTTAACCATGCCTCTATTGAGGTTTACAAGGGTGCCTCTATTGAGGTTTACAAAGGTGGAAAATATTAACAAATTTGTTCACAATCAATGGGGGGACTCGGAACTTGGTCATTACAATGATGAAAGTGAATTGTTTTCTTGCTTTACAATAGTCCTATAAAACATGAGTACCAATAATTTCTTTACATAAGCGATTCTGACAAACTCAATTGCAGACCCAACCTTACAGGTATAAAAATATTTAGGTGTGAGTAGGAATCAAATAAATGGATCTCGGGATCAGTATCTTGAAATGGAGGGCAAAGTGCTGCAATTTGTGAGTGTCAATGGCAATGTACTACTTATAAATCTTAGAACTTAGAAGGTTAGATATGCAAACCCTCTTATTTTGGAAGATTGAAAGCTGTAAATTTTTTTCTCAATATTGGCTGTCAGTTTTTTATTAGTAAAAAAGTAATGAAGGAAGCCTAGTTTCTTTTGCAACTACAAGCCCTCAATTGTATGATGTAGAAGCCCTGCATCATCAACATATAGGAAGCTGTGAATAATTATATTAAGAAGGAAACAACCATAATTTGGTCCTATATTGGCCTGACCATAATCCTATTGCTGAATTGGGTGTAAGCTAAATCAAAGAGGGGAGATGAGACACTTGTGTTTCTATCTAGTGGTGCTGAAAATGCTATCTATGAGCCTTCTTGTTTTGTGAATATGCACCATTAGTTGTGTAGAGTGACATGAGAACAATCTGAGCCCTGTCCAGAATCCCTGACCTGATGCAACCAATCAAATAAAGGTTTACTTGGCATTATGTTAGTTTTCTCAAAGGTCAATGACACAGAAGGCTAGGGCCTTGCTGAACATAGCTTTCTTAAATAATGGCTCCTAACTTGAATCTCATTAATGGCATGATAGCTCCTGCAGAAGCTTGATTTTCATTTTTTCCAAAAGATTTATTTATGTGGTAAATTTCCAATGTAAGTGGATGAGTGTCTTTTTATGTTAAATAATGTAATAAACTATGTTATATTAATAAATTGAATACTTATTTCTATCATTGCACTGGATGTCTTTGTATGATTGCAACCTTTTTTTCACTCTGGATACAATACCTATAACAATATATCATGCTTTTTCAAATGTTGTCACTCATAAAAATAGCCTTTTCAGAAAAGATGATCAAAGGAAATAACATATGCAAAAATTAGCAGACTCAAACAACACTATTCATTAATATATGGACACTGAGAGGATTAAATATTTAAATTCTGATGTCACAATGAATTCTACAATAATTATCTGCAAGAAAGTCCTTGATCCCATGCTTTGATAAAATGGGTTGTTATTAGTTATTGTTGGACATCTTTTTCCAAGGATTGGAGGAAATACACTGGTGCTAGCAAAATGTTGTATCAGAGTTTGCAAGAAAATGCATACATGAAAATAGGCAGTCTAGCAAAAATATGCATGTTAAATATGTGTTACTGACACATCATGCAATATGCAGGGTTAAATTCAAATTTACGACAGGGAAACATCACTCATCATGAATACATTCAGGTAGTTGTTTATCTATAATATTTTATTGTTTTCCTTTCCATTTATGCACATTTTCCTTTGTTAAGAATTAACCTGTAAATTTGACATTGCAACAGGTTGGAAAGGGATGAGATGTCAAACTAAATTAGATTGATTTGTTTGAGGTTAAAGTAGCCCGGTGGAAATGGAGAACAGGTTCTCAGCATAGATATGTATATACTTGGACAACTCCTTGACTTTTAATAATGTTGTCCTTCTACTTCACTACTGTTGGCTTTTATGTTTGTATGATGGTTAGTAATGAGTTATTTTCTGTAACACATTAATTTTTCAAGTGTTTATGGTTTCATGACGAGGGTCTATGAAGAAGGACTTCTAATTAGTAAACCAATTGGTAATGGAACATATTAAGTGTTTGTTGTACCACTTTGAAAATTTGATTTGATTTGTACAAAAGAATATGATAATTGTTGTTGCATTACTTTGGAAAATTGTTTCATAACAAGTTTTGGGTTCATATTAGTCCAGGAATATGCCAAGTTCATGGATTTTCTTGCTCGAATAAATTTATTCCTAAGTTTTGTTCTTGGGCATTAATGACCATTTGTTTTCTTGTACAAGAAATGTATTTTCATGGGGTAAAATCATTGCCATAATTTCTGCATGTAAACCATTAAGAAATTGATTTCATGGGAAGAAATCATAGTGCATAATTCCTACAATACAACCTAGCAAGCAAGTGATCTCATGGAGGAAGAAACTTTGCATGTATTGATTAAGAATGTAGCCTCCCATACCAGTCAATTTGTTTGAAGAAATGCTTCAACCAACCAACACATTATTGCAAAATGTTTTAGGCATAAAATACAATCCTGTGTTTTCCTTGTGAATGGTGCATTTCCTTTTCCAACATAAATTTGGGTGGGAAATGGTTGTGGGGTTAATTCAAGACATTTTTGGGCATGGAATCTCTTGACCTTGGATGTACTTACCTTTCTTCCTATAGATAATTGTGACATTCATCCCTTTATATGGGAAAATCACTCCCCACAAAAACTTCATAACATTGATGGTTATGATCTTATGAAAACGTTTTTGGTTGTGAGATGAAATCAATCTTATTCATATCCTTTCATTGCAAGAAATCTTTCTTATAGTGGCACTGAAATAGTACAAGCATTCCAATATCTTCCCCTTGTATTCTATGAAGTATTTCTTCTACATTTTTTTGTTATATATGTTGGATTTGAAAATAGTTATGTTAGTATCATTTGATTTTAAGAAATCTTACTTAGAGTGACACTCAAATAACAAAAGCATGCCAATATTTTCTGTGAGTATTTTTATATAATTTTTGTATATGTTGGATTTTGGTTAAAATACATTGTTGGGGACAACTTGGAAGTTTAAAAACTTGATCATTGCATGGAGAGTAGCTATAACATTTCAATTAAATTTTTCACTCAAGGGGGAGATTGGATTGTCGAACACAATGATGCTTGGATTGGTTATTATTGAAAATATTTGTTTGTGTAGAATGTGATGAATTAACATACAAATTAATTATTATCAAGTTACTATAGATGCATAATAGCTTACCTTGTAATAGTCCTTCAAGTATTTCAAATGCATTTATTAAGTGCACAAATGACTTGAAGGACTAGTACAGGGTAAGCTATTATGGATCTATAGTAACTTGATGATCATTACTTTGTATGCTTGAATGATGCAAAATTGGTTTGAATATCATAATTATCAAGCAATAACAACTTCTTAAAGGGTGCTAGCTCAATGGTAGAGCACCTGCCTATTTATAGGCAGGAGGTTGGTGGTTTGATTCCTCTGTACCCTATCATACATTTGTGACTACAAAAATGACTAAATTCACATATATACGACTATTAGTAGCTAACTTCCCGTATCTTATAGCGCGACTGACATTTTGTCATATTTATCTTAGTCATTAATATGTTATCATCTAGTAGTTTATTTATTTGTATATCTAATCATTAATTGTTGCAATCTGTTACTAAATCAATGACTAAATCATTGACTAAATCAATGATTAAATCATTGACTATCAATGACTAAATTGATGACTAAATCAATGACTAAATCATTGACTATCAATGACTAAATCAATGACTAATAAGTCAAGCTATTAATGACTAAGTGAAATACGACTAGCTATAAGATAGTGGAAATTAGCTACTATTACTCGTTGACTCAAAAATAGTCATTTATAGCCTGATTTTAGTCATTTTTTAGTCATTAATTTCTCATTTTGTACTAGTGGAGTTTCAAGCCTCTCCTAGGTGAGACATACTTGCTACATTTTGGAGCTTACTTATCCTCCCCTTGGCTTACTTACATTTTGGCTATATATTTTCTTAGGAGTGTTCTCTTTGTGCGCTAGTTGGCCTTTGGGATTACACTTACTTGAATATATTTATGCTCTCTTGAGTTTGTATCCTTTTATTTTCAGCATGCCTGGTATCCTGTCACCCTTGTGGACCCTAGTGTTGAACTTGTGGGCATCACAGCCCCTTACCATGCTCATGGATTTGGGAATGGTCATATTCCATCCTCTACTCCATTTGGGGAGGATTTTTATTCCCTTCACTCGGTCTTTACATTAGTGGTCACCCTCATAGAGGTGGTAGTGGATATGTGAACGTTGGGTCTTGACCTTACTTTCCTTTTTATGTCCCCTCGTTCACCACACTGCTTCCTTTGGATGCAGTTGTCATGATCAATCCTCCCTATGTTCTATAGTTTGGAATCTTTGCTCACGGTTTCCATCTATTTTGGACTAATATTATTGTCATATAGGGTCCAGTATTTTGCACACTCTCTCCGAGGGATTTGATCCATTCGTTCCTATTATAGGTATCATGTCTAAGATGGAATATGGGTTAGGATTTCACATTCGCTTTCATTTTTCATAACCTTATGACCGTTTCATCTTCACCTTAGGTACGAACCCATTTCATGATGTCACAAAACCTTCATGCTTCTTTTAGAAGTGGCATTATGTGAATGGTAGAGCTTTCCCATACATGGGTGCCCTAGTTGGATCATGTATTGAATTTGGTGCCCATGATGACATTTATCCTTTAGGGTGTGGGAGTCCTTTGTATACTACCTCCATGTCTTTGAGCAAGATACTCATACTCCTCTTGAACTTTATGTTGTCCTTTCCCAGGACTCCCCTTGTATATGTGAAGTTGTAATTGCATTATCATGAGTTTTTCTTTCCTTGTTGAGCCTTATGTCAGCTTCCTGACTTTGAGTATTAGCCATATAGCCCGATCTTGTCTCATGTCTATCCAAGTAGAGCCCTTATATATATTTTATAGCTTGATTCCCCATTTTTAATGGGATGGAACCTTCCCCTGAGTGTTGTTATCCTGCACATGTTTCCTTGCATTGAGCATAGGTATGTTTCACTGCTTGGAACTAGTTTTCTTGTCCCCTGACACTTGTCTCCTCCTAGATTTGTAACTATAAATAACTTTTATTATTTTTCAAGATTTTCAAAATATATGAAAAATTCCAAAAAAATAAAAAAACCAAAAAGCCAGATAGGAAACGATGTTATCTTTGGAAGCATTTGAGTCATGTCACCTTCAAACAAAGCACTGTATATCACATCCATTGGTTGGGTTATTAGTTTGACTTTAGCAGATGTAATTTTTACTCTGATTTTATCTCCACCGACTAGTTAAGCTTCTAGTCCCTATGGCGCCTCTGTTGATGCATTCTGTGTCATGGAGATGTCTCAGTTTGCATATCGAGTCCATGCTTCCTACCTTCAATCACCATTTTCCTTAATGCTCTTGTTCGAAGGAAATTGAAGCCCAAGTTGGCCAATCGTCAGTTTTCTTGACTTTGCATGTTGACCATTCCCGGTACTGTTACTGGTTCATGCACATAATTTTTGAGCTCTTCCAAATTATACAATGTTACTGAGTACCTCGTGTTGGTTGATTGGGGATGCCTTAATGACCTCCTTCCAACATATTCCATCCCATCTACTTTAGATCATTTATTCTGGGATAGGAGTCTAGAGTCATTTGAGTTCCTTGAGACTTAAAGTCATCACGTTCTCTCTCCATCGACAGTTTTGGGAATACATCAATGTCTCCTGATCGATGGATTCTTCCAAGTGTTCGACCTCAACACATCGATTCAAACTTGTTAGATTGCACTCTAGTACCTTGATTTCCATTTTCATTAACGGTGGGTGATCTCGCATCTGCTAACGGTATAGATCAATGACTGGTAATCAGACGATGGACTACTATGTTCGAACTTGACACCTCTATTCGCACAGTAGGACATGTACTTATAGCAGTTTGTGTAGAATACCTTCCAACTTGGTGGGATTTCACATATTCTACCTCTTTGATTGAGCCAGTGTTCATGAGATTTCAGCTCTCGTGATTTGATTCCAGTGTACCACAGATATCTTCAACCATTATGGAGATATTGATCCATTGTATATCTTTAGCTTATATGGAGATATTGATCCATTGTGTATCTTCATCATGGAGATTCTAATCTATTATATATTGTACATGGAAATGACCACACATGTCACATTTTGTATATCATTCCTATTCATGGCCATTGTACTCTTATGTATCTGGGACTGCTATATGTATTTGCAGTCACATGCAAAGATTGATTATTGTACTATACTAATGGATGGCTGGTTCTTCCACCTGGTTCTTCATCACTCCACTTTTGGGATGGATTTTATAATGTATTTCGTCCATCATGTTACCCCTCTGACCTCACACTTTAAGGAGCATCTATTATAGTTGATTTTACCACATATGGTTGATCACATATTTATGGCCTTCCCTGTCCCTCTGTAGACTCTTTACACCCCATGGAATGATATTATACTTTGATTTTTCCAATTTCATCCCTAAAAACCCCTTGTTTATTGTTGTACGTGACTTTTAATCCCATACTCATGTGTACACATGACTTTTGGGTACATCAAGATATGTGAATAAATCGAAACACTTTTGGAGTTTTCCTTCATGTGTGTCTGAACCACTTGACTCTTGTCATTCCATATGCCTTGAGATCGCTCGGATTTAATCCTCTATTACCCCTTTGGAGTGCTATATAAGGAACCCCTTGGATACATTGAAGAAGAGGAATTAAAGAGCAACGAAACTATAGTCCATTATTTCCATAGTTTGCATATACTTGATTCTACATCCCTTTGTCCCTTTAGATAACTTTGTGTTCTTCCAAAGTTTTCCTTTGCTTGTGAGATTGCTATCGAGAGATGGAGGATTGAGGTGGTGGAGGCCCAGGTGGAGGACTTGGTTTCTCTGATTCACAGAGGTTCCCACAGATGTTGTCACTTGTATAATCTCTGATTTGATTAATAGAAACATCTTTTCCTATCCAATAATGTGCATTTGAATGAATATTAAATCCATGGATATGTTTAACTTCTTATACATTGTTGATTATATATGCTAGAGTATATCTAACACCATATTATATAGCATGCTTGTCTTGTTTGTTGTTGTTGAGAGAAAATTGTTAGCACAAGCGGGATTGGAAAAACATTAACGAGGATCTACTTCAACCGTCCAGAATAAGGTATGATTCAAGGTACGTTAGTGTTAGATGTTTGGTTTCTCTTGCATATTGGGAAAGGATTGATTTCTCATGTCTATATTTTTGTTGTAATACACCCCAAGCCATAGGAAGTTTCTCTCCGTAACAGAATTGGCGACCATACTAGGGAGGTTCCTTGTTTTTGTTTGGGGTTGGGGGCACAATGTGCTTGATCTTATTGACTTGCTCTCTATTTCTCCTCATTTATGTGTTGCATTTTATAGTATGTTCATACATTGAAACTTCCCTTGATTGGTTTGACCCTTGCCCTTCTTTTTACCACTTTCTTCTATGCATACACAAGTTTTTGGCTAAAATTTGCATACATACGTGGGTTTTTGGCCAAAATTCACGTATACATGCATTTTTTTGGACAAAATATGTGTATACGTGCAGGTTTTTGGCCAAAAGTCACGTACATATGCTGTTGTTCTTTATACAGTTGCGTACATCCTCCCTTTTGGTTGTGTTTGATGTTGTGGGAAGTTGTTGGGTGGGTTGTCAGTGTGGTCAGGTCTTCCTGGGTTTTGATGTTGTCTGTTGAATGCTTCTTTCGTGACCAGAGACCGCTTTTTTATTGATTTTTCTTTGAAAGTATTTTTAGTCATTTATATTTTTGTTTTTCCATTAGTGCAATACTCTTTTTGTCTCAGTGTCTTGCTGGGCTTGTGTTTTATACTTTCTACGGAGACTAAGAGTTTTAAGTGACTTTTATTGCATTTTTCATTGTTTTATATTGAAAAATACAAATTAGTTGCATTATTACTTGCATCTTGCATATGGATTTAAGGAGGTACTTGCATTGGATTGCTTGGATGAGAGTTGTGTTTAGACTTTCATATGGGAAGGATTGCATTGGCATTCGAAAAGGAATAATTTTACATGGATCTCATGTAGTGGCATACCCTATTTTTCATTCTACACAAGTGCACTTGGCATTGTTTGTTAGGTGTGCATATTTACTTCACTGCTAAGTCATAAATTCATTAGTTGCACGACCATTTCCTTTTGAGTAATTAGAGATAATTAAAATCAATGCTTAATAAAATGAATTACACTCTTTTTCTTTTCTAGGGTGCATCAACAAGAATAGGTTTTAGGGTCTTGGAATAATTCATTGTGAGTAAATTCTCCAAGACCACTAAAAAAAACAATTAGGTGTATGTCTAGCTGAGAGTGTGAAACCCTTGGTATAATTAGTGTTTATCGTGATGCTCTTCTTACACGGGAGTTAAGCACGAGGCAGTTCACGCGATTGTGATTGGGATGACCCATGGTCACTTTCTATGAGCACTAGAGATATTTCCAGGATCGTATTCGTATCTAAGGGCTCTTTCAAGAGTTTTGGGCTTTGCTACCTTCCCCATACAGTTGATCCCACCTGCAACTATCCGCCTAAGCATTGGTTCTATTGAGGTGACCTTAGTTTCCTTACCTAGGTATCGAGGGGGTATTTACAGAGGTTATTTTGTAGGTGTCTTGGCCAGGTAGGGTTCTGACAGCATAGTCTCTTTATGCGTTGAAGATGAGGGCCACTATAATTGGTTACATAACTATGCTTGTAGTGTATGGTAGTTTTGAGCCTCTCCTAGGTGAGACATACCTATTGCATTCAGGAGCTCACTTATCCTCCCCTTGGATTTCTTACATTTTGGATGTAGATTTTATTAGGAGTGTGCTCTTTATGTGCTAGTTGGCCTTTGGGATTGCGGTTAATTGAATATATTTATGATCTCTTAAGTTCGGATCATTTTATTTTCAGCATGCCTGGTATCCTGGCACCCGTACTTGGTCCTAGTACAGGCCCTGGTGTCAGACTTGGGGGCATCACAGCCCCTTACTGTGCTCATGGATTTGGGAATGGTCATATTCCATCCTCTACTCCTTTTGTGGAGGATTTTATTCCCTTTGCTTGGTATTTACACTAGTGGTCACCCTCACAGAGATGGTAGTGGATACATGAACGTTGGGTCTTCACCTTACTTTCCTTTTTATGTCCCATTGTTCACCACACTATTTCCTTTGGATGCAGTTGTCATGATCAATCCTCCCTATGTCCTATACTGGAAGTTTCCATCTATTTTGGACTAATATTATTGTCATATAGGGTCCAGTATTTTGCACACTCTCTCTGAGGGGTTTGATCCATTTGTACCTATTACAAGTATCATGCCTAAACTAGAATATAGGTTAGGATTTCACATCCTCTTGCATTTTGCATGACCTTATGACCGTTTCATCTTAACCTTAGATACGAACCCATTCCATGATGTCACAGAACCTTCATTCTAATATTAGAAGTGGCGTTATGTGAATGGTAGAGCTTTCCCATACATGAGTTCCCTAGTTGGATATTGTATTGCATTTGGTGCCCATGCTGACATTTATCCTTTAGGGTGTGGGAGTCCTTTGTAAAGTACTACCATGTCTTTGAGGAAGAGCCTCATACTCCTCTTGAACTTTATGCTGGCCTTTCCCCCGAGACTCCCCTTGTATATGTCAACTTGTAATTGCATTATCATGATTTTTTCTTGCCTTATTAAGCCTTATGTCAGCTTCCTAACTTTGAGTATCAGCCATATAGCCTGAGATTGTCTCATGTCTAGCAATGCATAGCCTTTTATACATATTTTTCTACTTGATTCTCCATCTTTACCAGGAGGGGACCTTCCCCTGAGTGTCGTTATCCTGCACATGTTTCCTTGCATTGAGCATAGTTATGTTCCATTGCTTGGAACTATTTTGCTTGTCCCCTGACACTCGTCTCCTCCTAGATTTGTAACTATAAAGCACTTTTATTCTTTTTCAAGATTTTCAAAATATCTGAAAAAGTCCAAAAAATTCAAAAAACCAAAAATTCGAATAGGAAAATATGTTATCTTTGGCAGCAGTTGAGTCGTGTCACCTTCAAATAGAGCACTGTATATCACATCTGTTGGTTGGGTTATTAGTTTGACTTTAGGAGTTGTACTCGCTACTCTGAGTTTATCTCCACTGACTGGTTACGTTTCTAGTCCCTATGGAGCCTCTGTTGATGCATCCTATGTCACAGAGATGTCCCAGTTTTCATATCGAGTCCATGCTACCTACCTTCAGTCACCATTTTCCTTTATGCTCTTTTTGGAAGGAAGTTGAAGCCTGAGTCGGCCATTCCTCAGTTTTCTTGACTTTGCATGTTGGCCATTCTCGATACTATTATTGGTTCATGCACATCTTGTTCAAGTTCTTCCAAATTATACAGTGTTTCTGAGTACCTCGTGTTGGTTGATGGGGGACGCCTTAATGCCCTCCTTCTATTGGATTCGATCCCATCGAATTCATATAATTTATACTGGGATGGGAGTATAGAGTCATTTGAGTTCCTTGAGACTTATAGTCATCAATGGTAGGTTCTCTCGCCATTGAAATTTTTTGGAATACATCAATGTCCCCTAATCGATGGATTCTTCCAAGTGTTCGACCTCAACACATCTATTCACACTTGTTAGATTTTACTCTAGTACCTTGATTCCCATTTTCATTAACAGTGGGTGCTCTTGTGTCTGTTAACAGACTACTATGTTTGACCTCGACACCTCTATTTGCATAGTAGGGCATGTACCCATAGTGGTTTGTGTAGAAGACCTTCCAACTTTGTGGCATTCCACATATGTTACCTCTTTGATCATGCCGGTGTTCATGAGATTTCAGTTCTCATGATTTGATTATAGTGTATGACAAATATCTCTAGCCATTATGGAGATCTTGATCCATTGCATATATTCATCTTCTATGGAGATCTTGATCCCCTATGTATCTTCATCATGGAGATTCTTATCTATTATATATTGTACATGGCGATGACCACATGTGTCACATTTTGTATATCATGCCTATTCATGGCCATTGTACTCTTATGTATCTGGGACTGCTATATGTATTTGCAGTCACATGCAGAGATTGATTATTATACTATACTAATTGATGGCTAGTTCTTCCACCTAGTTCTTCATCACTCCACTTATGGGATGGATTTTATCATGTATTTTGGCCATCATGTTATCCCTCTGACCTCGCACATTAGGGGGAATCTGTTATAGATGATTTTACCATGCATGGTTAATCACATATTTATGGCCTTCCATGTCCCTCTGCAAACTCTTTAGACCCCATGGACTGATATTATACTTTGATGTTTCCAATTTCATCCATAAAAAACCCATGTTATTTATGTACGTGACTTTTAATCCCATACTCGCGTGTACACGCGACTTTTGACCTCAAACCTGCGTACATCAGGATGTGTGCATAAATCCAAATAATTTTGGAGTTTTCCTTCATGTGTGTCTGAACCACTTGACTCTTGGTCTTCCATATGCCTTGAGATTGCTCAGATTTGACCCTCCATTACCCCTTTGGAGTGCTATATAAGGAACCCCTTGGATACATTGAAGAAGACGAATTGAAGAGCAATGAAACTACAATCTATTGTTGCCATAGTTTTCATATATTGGAGTATGCATCCCTTTGTCCCTTTGGAGCACTTCTTCCCAAGATTTCCTTTTCTTGTGAGATTTCTATCAAGAGATGGAGGATTGAGGTGGTGGAGGCCCAGGTGGAGGACTCGGTTTCTCCAGTTTGTAGACATGCTGACAGAGGTTGTCACTTGTGTAGTCTCTGATTTGATTAATAGAAATATCTTTTCCTGTCCAATAATGTGCATTTGAATGAATATTGAATCCATGGATATGTTTAATTTCTCATACATTGTTGATGATATATGCTAGAGTAGATATAACACCATATTATATAGCATGCTTGTCTTGTTTGTTGTTGTTAAGAGAAAAAATTTAGCGCAAGTGGGATTGGAGAAATCTCAATGGGGATCTACTTCAACCATCTGGAATAAGGTATGATTTGAGGTTGCTTAGTGTTAGATGTTTGGTTTCTCTTGCATATTGGGAAAGGATTGATTTCTCATGTCTATTTGTCTGTTGTGGTATGCCCCAAGCCATAGGAAGTTTCTCTCCATAACAAGTGGTTATCTAGCTCTCTAAGATGGTGGTGGATTAGGATTCAAAGGCTGATTAGAATTTGGGGGCGCATTCCCAGCCATGATTCTATGCAGAGTTTGTGGTAGATACTGAACATGTGACTGAAAAAATGAAGAATATGGTCCCAACTGATCAATTGGTTGAACAATATCTTGTAAGGAAAAATTCACTATCTCATCCAAATTTCCCACCAAAATTGAGTCTTCCATGTAAGTGGGTACCCTTTTGGGAGATCTCCCTCTCAGTAATTCAGGGATTGTCTGTAATCCTCCAGGCTTCTTCACATAAGATCTTTTGTGTCTCCTCAAGTGGTTAACTACTTCGAAAGGAACAGGGTAGAGGTGTTATGGAACTTCTACTTCAGGGTTTACTCTTTCAATGTATCTAGTCTCAGAGATATCAGCAGTGGAATAGTTTCGAGTAAATAGATTTCCTCTTCCAGCCATGCACTGGTGTCCCTCCTTCTAGAGCCAAAATTTTTATGCCTGGAAAATCCAAGGCACCAATAGTGGGGATTCTCCCCAATAACCATTCCCAATTAGCTCATTTATCATTTGGTATGGGGAATATATACGGTTAGTGGCCTGGCTATCATAGAATTAAAAGAAATTTCTAAGTCGGTTTTATCGGTTGTGGCCCGATCCACCATTTATGTAATTTTATATTTCTGGATGAAATGCAAGTGCCTAGATTAAATGCAAGTGACTGATGAGTAAGAGCCTCACTAGAGATGTGTATGTTATTACCTCCCATCTTACCACTCTTTCTAATCTATTCTAATCTATTATATCTAACCTATCCCTAGGGGAGAAGAGATTTTATAATTTGAGTAATGTACTATAATGCTGCAAGTAGAATCCTACATGTAGCTGACAAATTCTACATACATAATCATAGCATAAAATATAAAAAAAGATATCACTATTTGTAAATCACATTCATTACTCATTCATAAACTGTAGAAATAATTCAAGATGTAGGAACGATATCATGGTCATGTAGAAAGCTAAAACAGAAATAGTTCACATTCAACAATCCACATAATCCATCTTGAAACTCGTACAGTCCTTCCTCCAACAAAATTTGTTTCTCTTTATTTATAAAAGAAGTAGTTCTCGTACAAATAGCTTCAACATATGTGCACTAAAAAAAGTCCTTCCTAATCTCTATTCTACCCCTATTTATACAAATTACATATGAATTTTCACCTACCCTAGCCTCTTAGGCTTCCTTAACTCTTCAATTACAAAATTTTGTCTTCTAGTGTACCTACTAGGAAAATTGGAATAAATATAAAATATTACATAAAGTTGCCACAAGGAGATAAGACAAATTCTTATGTGGGCCCAACTGGCTTCTTAATAAAAACACTCCATGCATGAGCTTCCTCCCTGATGACTCAATAGTCTACTGGCTCTAGCGAACATGCAGCCACTTCATGTTTGGATAGTTGGGATTCTATCTACTTCACTTTTGGCACGGTCTACATCAACAACTCCTTAGAGAGATGATTATGAACTGAATCTTGTATAACCCAAATTCCAATTGTTTCCTCGCCAATGCTTTCGATCTTATGAATGTTATATTTTTATCATTCAAGCTAGCATTATGATCTTAGGATATTATCTGAGAGAATAACATGCACAACAATAAAACACAAGAGACAATGAACACAAATATTTTCCTCGGGGAAACCATAAACGAGAAAACCCCGCAACTTCCTCTGAGATAAAATCAACACCAAAAGCAAAACCCCAAAAATAGTAACATGATCTCCCGATAGCAGTAGTCTCTCTCTCTCTCTTGTCCCAACAACTTCTTCTCTCCCTCATGCACCTCAGTGAGTGAGTGTGTGTGTGATAAATAGAGAGTCTCACTCCCTATTTATATTCTTTCATTCACTCAATGTCCACTCCAACATGTCGGCCTCACTTAACAATTACTTACCAAGGCTGAAATCTCTAGGAGAGTCTAATAACCCTAGTTCCCCTCAACTATGGGGACTTTGCCCCTCCTATCAATAAGGAGGGTTAACCTTAACACAATGGTGGGGACTATTGCCCCGACTTACAATAACTCACCTAGGGCTGACTTCTCTAGGATAGTCTAATAAGCCTAGGGCCCCACAACTATGGGGACTTTAACCCTTGATCAATAAGGAGGGTTACCCTCTATGACTTTACATGACTTTTTTACATTATTGAATCTCCCAATAGGAATATCGGGATATGACATGACTCAATTACATTACATATGCTTCTCGGAATAAACATCAGGGTGCAATACATAAAATATACAAGTGAATACATTCTGAATTTACAAATACATCAACACTCTCTCTTAACTAGGAAGGTATTCTCTCAACAAAATTTACCAGTACTAGTATTCTTCTCTGTATCATCTAGATCATCATTGAGTTCTCATCATCTTCATCTTCAATTCATCATCACTGGATCTGGATCATCACTAGATCTGGATCATCATCACTGGATCTAGATCATCACTGGATCTGAATCATCACTGTTGGATCATCATTACTAGGTTTGGATCATCACTGGATCTGGATCATCACTAGGTCATCATCACTGGGTCATCATCACTGGTGCTATCTCTTGATTCTTCTCATCACATGAAGTTCTATAGAGCAAGCCCTTTTTCATGTTGGTTGTAGGCCTAGCCTCCATGTAGGTCTTCGTCAGTGCTTATATCTGACCCTAAGTCAGAATGGCCCTCCCAGCACTTACATCTGACCATGAGAGGAACACATCCAACATCATTTTAGAAAGGCATGCCCAACACTCACATGTGACCATGTGGGAACACATCCCACAACCCTGTCAGAAAGGCCCAACACTCACATCCGATCATGGGAGGAACACATCCAAGAACCATACCAGAAAGGCTCAGCACTCACATCCGACCATGGGAGGAACACATCCAAGAACCATATCAGAAAGGCTCAGCACTTATATATAACCATGGGAGGAACACATCCAAGAACCATATCAGAAGAGCTCAACACTTATATCCGACCATGGGAGGAACACATATAAGAACCATATCATAAGGGCTCATCACTTATATCTAGCCATGTGGGGAACACATCCTGCATCCATGCTAGAAGGGCTCAGCACTTATATCCATCCATGTGGGGAACACATCCCGTATCCATGCTAGAAGGGATCAACACTTATATTTGATCATGTGGGAACACATCCCATGGTCTCCTCAGAATGGCTCTGCACTTACATCTGATCATGTGAGAACACATCCCATAGTCACATCAGAATGGCCCTACACTTACATTTGATCATGTGAGAACACATCCCACAGTCACATCAAAATGGCCCTCGGCTCTAGGCTGAGTATTCCTGGTAACTGACCAGGTGCCTCCATTCAAAGAATGGAATTTAGCACTTATATCTGATCATGTAGGAACCAATCCTATAGTCACATCAGGATGGCTCAGCACTCACATCTAACATGGAAGGAACCAATCCTCTCACCATGTCAAAATGGATCATGGACTCATCACTTCCCTTTGGAGGGAACCTCGATCTGGTGAACACCAAGCTTCTCCCTGAAGTATTCAAACTTCACTCTGGCCAATGGCTTTGTCAACACATTAGCTATCAGTTCGTCCGTCGCAACATACTGGAGCTTTACTACTCTCTACACCATGTCCCTGATATATTGATATTTGATCTTGATATGCTTTGAATTGTCATGGAACACCAGGTTCTCAGACAACTTCACACAACTCTAGTTGTCACAATATATACAAGTAGCATCCAACTCAAGATTAAATAAATCAGATAGTAGCTTCCTTATCCATACTACCTCACAACTGGTTGAACAAGTTGAGACATACTCTGCTTCAGCTGTACTCGGTGCCACATAGGACTGCTTCCTTCTAAACCAATATATCACACCTGATCCCATACTAAAGAAACACCCTGAAGTTCTCTTCCTATCAATGGCATTTCCTACCCAATATGAATCAACATAACCTTCCACGTTAATCTTCCGATTCGCCTCATACTTGAGACCATAGTCAACTGTACCCCTCAAGTACCTTAGAATATGCTTTGCAGCAATCAAGTGAACATGTCTCGGATCTGTCAGGAACTGGCTCAAGGTGTTCACAGCAAAGAAAATATATGGTCTCATATTTGTTAGGTACATCAAGGACCCAATCAGCTGACGATACATCATAGCATCAACCACTTCTGATGAAGCATCATTCAATAGCTTCATGTTCGATGCCATAGGTGTGGTTATGGCCTTCCAGTCCATCATCCTAAACCTCTTTAAAATATCCACTGCATACTTCCCTTGTCCCATAGAGATTCTGCCACACCTCCATGCCTAGAAAGTAGTGCATCATATCCAAGTCCTTCATCTCAAACTCAGGAGCAAGTCTCCTTCTTGCAATTTTTATGAGTTCCTATTTTATGTCAGGAACAATTCATCGACATATAATAGGAGCATCATTGGTATTCCGCCTTCAACCTTGAAGAAAAGGTTGGAATATACTTTACTCTTAGTAAAGTCTACAGCCATCAGTAAGTTGTCCATCCTGTCGTACCATGTTGAACCTGAGGATCTTCTGCAGTCACTCCCTCTGAAGAGGAGCATCGTTTTCCCTCTGTCTTTCGTACTCTATGCTTGAAACATTCTGTATGGGAGTGACAAGTAGCTTCCTCTGCTACTAATATTCTATGTATCCATCGAGGGTCACTAGATACCAAGATCTTGTATCTTGAAAATGTTCTTCTTGCACCCATCTTTGAGCTTGTCATCCTCTTCAAGCTCCTCATGTATGTATTATCCCATGGGTGTCTTCTAATCTCATACAAGGCCTTATTTCATAATAGCATCATTTCTCATCCAAATGATAAGATGGATAAGAGGCTATTCAAGAGTTGAGTTCTTCGTATTCCTCATCACTTGAGGGATCTTTGGATGGCAAGATCTTGATCTTTAGTTTCTCCCATCTTCTCTTCTCTTATTATAATTCGAGCTTCTTTTTCTTCCCAGAGTTTGCTGAAAGTAATAACTTCCTTCTGACATACATTCCTCAAATGAATGAATCCCATGATCCTAGGAGGCCATTATCACAACTTTTGCATTCTCCACTTCTTCTTCTACCACTTCAAGTTGTTCTTCGATTTGAGAGACCCTTGTAAAGTATGACTATATGGTCTCTGCATTCTGGATCTTTCACATTCTTCAACTGTTTTCTCAAAGTCATCTTTTGATTTATGTTCTTCCCTTTAAATAACTTGGTCAAGGAATCAAACATCTATTTATGTGTCTTTAGGGAAGAAAATTGTGGTATAAGGTGATCTGTGATTGAATCATCAATGATCTTCTTGGCCTTGACCAAGTTCTTCTGGTGTAAGGATTTTAGCCTCATCTCCCTCTAGAAATCGAACCTCTCTACTTATGTAGGTGTCCAATTCATTTTCTTCAGAGAGATCATATACCTCCATGCTTGGAATTTTTCAACTTCAACAAGCTTATCATCAATATTATGTGATAGATCACTTTTAAATGAGAACCTCAAATGAAAATAGCAAAAGATTAGATCTTACCGATTTGAGGTATCTGTCCTGGTTCTGGAGCTGGATAATCTAGGGTTTGTCAGAGAAAACCTAATTTTCAAAACTTGGAATTTTTCAATTATGATTGGTTAGAAATATATATCTCTTCAAGTTGAGTTTTCCAATGTACTCATTTTCTGAAAACAGTGGAGGGAAGCTCCCAAAACAGGAAGCCCTAGTTTTCCAATTTCTTTTGCTGAAATGCCTGATACTGTTTTTACGGTATCTCCACAATTATTTCTCCTATGTGTCTGAAAATTCATACTATGTATCGTCGCCTATCCCTGTTCCAACACCAAAGGTTTCATCAGAATTGGTTTCACCAATTGGGACTTATGATTGTTTAACCAAGGTGACCTATTTTAGGACTGTTCCACATAGTAAAGTTGTACGGACTTCCACGTGTCACTGTTTCATCTTCAAGGTCTGAAAATTCTACCACAGAAATTGCATTCTGTGACCTTTCTAGAACATCTTCATAAATTTCATTTGGGCCTTCGTAGCCCGAGATATAGAAATTCTCCCCAGGTGTCCTTTTTAGGGATGAATTCTGGAAGAGGCTGGAACCTTAACTTGGAGGAATCATTTCTCCTATAATATAGCGAAGAGAAGGAGGAAACTTGGACATAGTGTACATCAAGATTTTAGCTTATACCTATAAAAGGTTCAGCCCCTGAGACTTTTGAAACCCCTATATATAACGAATTTACCAAAACTTGTCTGTTTCAGTATTTTAGGGTTTTTCAGGCCCGGGGTCAAACTAGGGTTTGACTTTCCCGGAGTTTCACCCAACCAAAAATATCGACCCAAGTCTCTAAACTTTGATTTTTATGAGGAGATAAATCCTATGCTGGGCTCACTCAAAAATTCTTCTTTCGTAAAAATCCCTAATTTCTTGCACCAAAAACTAAAAATGCCCGAAATTGAATTTTGCTTCGACAAAAAGATGCACCCTTCAATGGAGAGTCAACCTAGCATAATTTTGCTGATGGATTGTGGGGAGAGACCCAAAAAGTAAGAATCCCTAGCTTTTGCAGCTGCACAATGTCTTCTTCTCAGTTTAGCTCTGATATCATGTTAGATTTTTATCATTCAAGCTAGCATTATGATCTTAGGATCTTATCAGAGAGAATAACATGCACAACAATAAAACACAAGAGACAATGAACACAAATATTTTCCTTGGGGAAACCATAAAGGAGAAAAACCCACAACTTCCTCTGAGATAGAATCATCACCAAAATCAAAACCCCAAAAACAATAAGATGATCTCTCGACATCAGTAGTCTCTCTCTCTCTCTTGTCCAAACAACTTCTTCTCTCACTCATGCGCCCCAGTGAGTGAGTGTGTGTGTGATAAATAGAGAGGCTCACTCTCTATTTATATTATTTTGTTCACTTAATGTCCACTCCAACATGTTGGCCTCACTTAACAATTACTTGCCAGGGCCGACATCTCTAGGAGAGTCTAATAACTTTAGTGCCCCTCAACTGTGGGGACTTTTCCCCTCCAATCAACAAGGAGGGTTAACATTAACACAATGGTGGGGACTATTTCCTCAACTTACAATAACTCACCTAGGGTTAACTTCTCTAGGATAGTCTAATAACCCTAGGTCCCCACAATTGTAGGGACTTTAACCCTTCATCAATAAGGAGGGTTACCCTTTATGACTTTACATGACTTTTTTACATTATTGAATCTCCCAATAGGGACATTGAGATATGAAATGACTCAATTACATTACATATGCTTCCCGGAATAAACATCGAGGTGTAATACATAAAATATACAAGTGAATAAATTCCCGAAGTTACAAATACATCAACACTGAATGCTTTCCTCATCTGTCTGCAGCTTGTCTTGGAGGTTCTTTAAATGTTGATATTTTTCTGGGAAATCCTGGACTTGAGTTCTTGCTGAACCTTCGAATTTATTTTGAGTTGAGCACATTTTCTTGTAGAACTCATGACACTTTTTTGTAGTTTTATCAATTGTTGTGCTCAACCTTGTTGCTACTCTACTGCTAAAATTCAATAATGCCAATTCCATCTTCAATCCTCCTATAGTATTTTGAAGCATGTTATCTGGAAAGGATGGATTAGCTCTGACCCAAGTCAGCTGAATATGCACAAGCTCTGCAACTTCTAATAACCTTTTTCTGAATTTTGATGAATCATGTGTTATTTCTTTTAGTCTAACCTCTATCTATTTAATTTTATACATTTACTCTGCCAACTTCAATTGAACCTGATTTATTTCTCTTTGCAACAAACATGCTTGATTACAGAATGGAGTTACATCTAGATTTTCTCATTTTCCACATTGAGCTTCTCCTCTAGCAGGCTATTCTGTGTCCCTACTTATTTTTCTCTCTTATCAGTTGTGTATTTCTTCTTTTACAATTCTGAATCCTTTCTTTCAATATCTCTCTTTTCTCCTTCAGTGATTGCAACTGACAGTGTTAGTGCCTCCTTTTCCAATTCCAACATCTTGTATGCTTCCTTTTTAAATCTTGTCCCTCTCCTCTTTCTTTGGTCAAAGTTTCCTTCATCTGGGACATATTCTCTTTATATTGCTCAATATTCTCGACCAGCCTATGACATTAACTGCATTATCTTGGGATGCTTCTACGTCTGCCATTGTGAGAAGTCGAGGATATTCATCGATCCTATGCATAAATATATTTTCGGTCACCATGAATGCCACAGATTTATCACCCATTTTCATCCTCTGATCTGTTCTCCTAACAATTCTTTTCCTTTCCAAGTCAAAAAATATTGTGTTGAGGTTTGCTACAACCTATTGTTGAGATGGAATGAATGGTACCGATCCAAGTTCTATTGGGGAAACTTGGCTTCTTATCATTGTGTTATTTGACAGGACAAAAGAATCTACTATATTATCATGCGCTTGATCTTGCTGCATATTTTCCCTATCCTGATTTTCCTGTTCTTTCCTCTTTAGTTCTTTATCTTCCTTTTCGGCCTCTTTTCTTATATTGTTAGCTAATTCCTTTTCATCTCTCTGTCTTTGTTTTTCTTCTTCTTTTTCCTTTTGTGCCTCCTCAACTATAAATTTCTCTACTTTTTCGACTAACCTCCAGGATTCTTCTTCTTTCTTCTTGGAAGCTTCTTTTGTATGTTTCTTCTGTTCAGAGGTGCTGTTGCTACTTCCTTTTCCCCCAGTGGTTGTGATTTTCTTCTTGAACCATTTGTTTAATGTGGTCATGTTGCGTGCATTTCGATATACCTTTTCATCCTTGTTGAAGTGATCAGAGTATTCGAAATGTACTCCTACATGGGAACAATATTTTGAAACTTTGTCCCACACATCGTTTCTGTGAAAACTCTTCTCTCTGAAATGGGATTTTTCTAGTTCTCTTCCAAAATCGGAAGCACTCTTTACCTTGGTGAATTTATAACTACCAATACAAAATGGGAGTGGAGGGTAGACAACTTTCTTCATGTCAAACAGGAATTTTCCAAAACCATCTATATATAACTATCTTACCACTTACTTATGAATGACATAATCAGTGGCATATCTAGGCAATAGTGAAGGGGCCTTGGATCCTCCATGCATCCTCAAGTATAGATCTTACCTGGAGAAGAAATAATCCCCATACTCACTTACAGTCTTTAGTGCCTCTTCAGAGATGCAGTTACATTCCTCAAGAAAAATAAACTCATATAATGGTACCAAATAATATTCGCATACATATTTGTAAAAAATAACATACTTGTGTGCCAACAAGAGTTGGTATGCAGAGTACACAGGAGTCTTGTTTGGATCCCAATCATGGTTCAAATTTCATAATGGATGAGTGCATAAGATACAGTCAATCAAGAAATATCCCATGTAGAACTCAAACTTCCTTTGGTTCAGACCCCCCAAGGCTGCAACTATACATGATGACAAGATATCTGCCATGATGTCTACCAAGTTGAATATTGTACCTTGCATGGATACATTATATATTATTGGAATCCATCTTATCTTATAACACTTCCCATTTTCTTGACCAAAAATTCCATTCATCATTAGGGCAATGAGACACTATGGGGCTCGCAAATTAACAATCTCATATTCTCCTGAAGCTTTGTGGTGAAACTGCTTCTTGGAACACATCATCATCTTAGCATAGTCAAGCACATCCATATCTAGATCCTTTACTCATTTATCTATCATGAAATCCTGGGGTGCCGGTAGCTTGCAATATTTGGCAATGTAGGCAGGGCTAGAAGAGGAAAAACCCTTCTTCTTTGTGTTGGTTATGACCAAGGTAGCTTCATCCGTCAAAGATAGGATCCATTCAATAACTTTGGCACACAAAAAAATATTAAGGCATGTATTGAATTTTGAAACTGCAGATATTTTAATTTTTTATATACAACGATATGTCTTCCAAACCTGCATCTAGGACTATCTTGTCTTTCATCATCTGGTAAATCTTCCCCCACTTGAACTCTGTCTCAACCCCTATGATAAACTTTGTGTTTTTGTAGATAATTTCCATTTTGGACACAACCTCTACATATGGATCATCTCCTGTGGTCTTGGACTTCTTCTTCCATTTATTAGGCATGTTGTTGTATGAAGGACGAAACTGCAACAAACACACCAAAACCAGTCTTAGAGTTATTTAATCGTCAGCATGCATGCATCATTAAATAAAATACTGAGATGAACCAAAGAGAATGTAAGATAATGAACGAAACTCTAGATGATAAACATGAGATATTAATCAATAAAATGTATTTACCAACTCATCTTCGACCATTTATGCAATATGAAGCAAAAGTTATTAAACTATTCCAGAAACTAGAACGCGAATATTAGCTCATGATTATATCATTCCAGACGAAAATTTTCTCATTCCACACAGGTTTTAGAACTTGGGTCTTGGAAATACCATAAACTCCCGAGGCTTTCTACCAAAATCGTTCTATGCACCATATAAATGGGTAATGATTTTCTCTAAAGATTAAACTAGGTATTTCCCTACAGAAAAAAATGGAAACCCTATCATGGATCAGGGGAAAGGGTCGGTATAAACCTTACTCTCAATCAAATGGGGGAAGACATTCAACCTTGCCTTTCCAACGGTGATATCCTACCCATAGAAACATTAACCAAGGGAGGTGCAGTCGACAAAACATTCGACTAGCCAAAAACCCGCCAATGCTTGAGTCTGAAGTGGTCTGAGCGGTGAGACTGAGTGGAGAAGAGAAGATGGGAGAACCCTATAATCATGTGAGAAAAACCATAGCACATGTTCCAAGCATTCATGGTGTAAGAAAAATCATAAACCCCTAGAGGTTGGAGAACCCTAAAATCCAAAAGGAAAGACCCTCTATGGGTGTGGATGCAACTATAAATACCATGAACTGGGAAACCCTAATCCCATAAAACCTCAACCATGTTCACCTAACTAAAACTAGAAATAGTGCTAAAATGATGGATCTTGAATCCTACCTAGAATATGGCAGCTCAATTTTGGTGAGAAACAACTTGCGTGATCAAAGAAATCCTAGCGGTGGTCGATAGCTTGGAATGCCCCAAACGTTATTGTCAATAACCATAAAAAACCCAAGGATTAAATAGAAAATTCCATAAAAAGAATTAAATGCGGTATATGGGTGGTTAAATGACCACGGGAGGAAAACATCGTTGGCACCAAAGTTTAAAACTTACCAACAAAATATCCACATCGGCGAACAAAACTAAGGAGGGAATGAAAGTGTCGGGTGGATTCATGGAGTGGATCCAATGTTATTGGATACCATTCAACACTCTTGTCGATGATAATCCTATCGACAGGATTCCTTAATCCTTATTGGTGGTGAAAAGTAGGATCACCCGCAATGGCATTAGCTCCAATACTAGAGTTCTTTTGATACCATCACGGGAACTCAATCAAAACTGCCGCAAAATTAATTGGCCAAACCTCAAAATATAACATTGGTCACAAATAGTCAGCACGTTCGAATGCATCGCCTGGCTCAAATGAGTCCTACCGATACCGTCAGCCGCTATGCTTCCGAAAAGGTTCGTCGCTGAACTTACAAAAAGCTCCCGACAAGAGGCTGGCGGACATGAAGATAAATCCCCTCCGATCGAATCGTCTCAATTCTCCGAGTTGAGATGATATTGCCGGTAAAACAAATGAAAACTGCCGAGAGGATTCCAAAAAAATTTCAAACAAACTGTCAGGAAGAAAAAGAAAACAATTCCGAGAAGATCGACTCTAAGACCCGAGTTTTTTCGATGTATCGACAAAATAAAAAATTCCTTCCAAAACTTGATAAAAGTAAGCGATAAATTAGGTAAAAAGCATGTGACTCTCTGATGTTTCAGCCTTATTCAATGAGTTCAGCCAACGTGTCAGGTGAAAAACTGAGTTTCAATCATTCAACAAAATGATTCTCTGACATGTGAAAAATAAATCAAGTTATGAAAAACTCTTCAGAGAACAAATTCTAATTGAGGCAGCATAAAACCTAAAAATAAAAGGGGGGGTTACAAAATCAAAAAAACATTGGGGTAGTGGTTGCAACAACAACAATTGGTGACTGGCTAGTGAACATAGATCTCTGGAAAAACTATATTTCAAAACACAAACTGCATTATGGCATTTCATTAGACTAACTCATCCTTTTCAAGATTATTTAAAAATCTATACTTCTTCAGGAATGCAAGATTCATAACATACCATTGATTATAGTCTCATGGGGTATGGTAACCAGGATTTAAAATTTCCAATAACTCTTTTGGGGCCAAAATGTGAAATTCATTTACCTTTGTATTTGGTTGCTTCTGACTATGACACCACAAGATCGGAACAGAGTTGAACAGGTGCGTTCGTTTGTTCCTCATTCACATGCCTTTTGCATTCTTTTGATTCTCAATACTTTTGTCTTTTGAGTATTCCCGGATTGATTCTTTTGTATTTGATATTTGATTTAGGTTCTTCCATCCATGATGTCTTTTTTGTGTGAGTGATAATTTGTTTCAGCTCAAGGACGAAGAAGAACCTTTTTTGAGCAATCCAATCATTTTATTGATTATTTTCTTCAGTATATCCTTTTGATATATATTTTCTTTCTTGAAAATTTGACTCTTAATATTAATCCTTTTGGATTTCATTTGTGGCATTAGATTATTTTGAATACCATACACCTGTATGTTCTGCTTCCTTTCCATGGGTCTTTTACAGCAAGCTTCCTAGGATAGATAATAGTGTGAAGTGGATGGAGCCCCAAAATAGTATTCTATACTTCATCTACCTCAATTATTTTAAGAGTTTAAAATATTACTCCAATGTGTTCTTAAAATAGCTTCCCTTCAGTAGTCTATCAAATTAAAGAATCTCGTTCTGATAAAAAAAACTGACATAGATAAATTCCAATGAGCAATTCTTGTATTAAAATATTGGCAGTTTGTCCAAATTCCAATGTCCCCCAAGCACCAAAAGCTTGAGCTGGCTTATTCTGAAATAAAAACTAAAATAAAGAAAAATACTGAAATAAATCAAATGAAAAGAAAATAAAATTAGCAGAAAGAAAGTAAACATACTAAAAGAAATCAAAAACAAAAAATAATGGTTTATTTATGTACAAAAAACCAAAAAAACTCCTACAGTACAAAGTGAAATAAGGTTTGAGAACCAGACCATTGACGGGAAGATTCTCTTCCCACCCCTGTAAATCCTATAACTTATAAGTCAAGGGGCCTAATTTCTCAGCAATCTGAAATGGGACAACATATAGGTGTTGAAACTTTGTATGTTTTCCCCTTTCATCATGCGGGTGATCCCACTTAAGAACCAAGTCTCCAAATTCAAAACGTCCCTTCCCGGGCTTATGTTTATCAAACCACCTTTTAACAATCTCCTGCTAGTGTTTAAATCTCTCCTTAGACCAGAGCTAGACTCCTCCAACTTCAATGGGATATTAATTCGAGCTTGTAAAACCTCACTACTAAACCCTCATGATACTTAGGCTAACTTAGAATATGGGAGTAAAATGTTTGGTGGTAGAATAGATTCTTTTCCATGAACTAAAGTATAATGTGACACGTCTAAGGAATTCTTGGGGGTGGCCCTATCTGCCCACTAAGCATTTGGAAGAGCTACATGCCAACTTCTCTGATTTTCCATGACAGTCTTCTTTAAAATCCTGATAATGTTTTTATTAGTTGATTCATCTAACTCGTTAACTTGTGGATAATAATTAGAAGAATAATTCAATTTCATTCCTTTTTCATTTTCAAATTCAGTTAGCTTAATCGATGAAAAGTAAGATGCATTATAAAAAACCAGTGAAGTTGGAACCCCAAACCTGGTCATGATATTTTCTTGTAAGAAGTCTATGACTGCATCTTCATTCACTTTACATACCAAAATTGATTCCACCCATATTGTGAAGTAATCAGTGGCTATTAGGATGTATTTTTGTTGTAATCAAGAATTTGGATTGATCTCTCTAATGATGTCGATTCCCCATTGTTCGAACGACTCTGAATCAATGACCAGTTGTAATGGTCCAGCTGATTTTGCTAGTCTCCCACTGCTTATCTAGCATGTGTCACACTTCCTTACATAAGCATGAGCACCTTTAAACAAGATTGGTCAGTAATATACAACTCTTATAATATTGTGGGCAATAGTGTCTCCTGAAAAATGTCCTCCAACAGGACCATCATGCAATTATTTAACAACTTTAGATGCATCTTCTTGTTCCAAGAATATAAAAAATACTCCATCGTAGTTCTATCTGAATAGAACTCCATCAATTATCTGGTAAGAAGTCGATTTTAAACTAATTTCTCATATTTGTTTAGAATTCCAATGTTCTGGTAAATATCCTTGTTGGAGGTAATGTATCAGATCTTTGTACCAAGACTCTAGAGCTGTAAAGATAGGACACATACCAATCATATGCAACTTGGCTTCATTTTCCCAATCATCATCTTCATTGTTTTGAATTTCAGACATTAACTTGCAGAGCCCTTGTTCTTTGATAATAGTGGCTGGTTTAAATTCCAAATCATATTCTTACAAAGTTGTCACCCAATTTCCTCTTCATTCTCCCAATTCCTTTTGTACAAAAAAGGGTTCAAACCATCGGGTGAGGGACAATTACTTTGGTTCTATTTGTAAGAATGTAATGCCTGAATTTTTTATTGCTTTAAATACTACATACACATGTTTTTTGATAGCAGGGTAGTTCAATTCAGCACCTTGCTACCAAGTGCTCATAAATGGTATGGGGTACTCATCTCCCCTCTCTTCCTTCTATGTAAGCACTTCTGCGAGTGATTTATCAGAAGCAAAAGTGTATAAGATAAAATCCTTTTCAAAATCAGGACTTTTAAGAGAAGGTGCGTTAGCTATTTCCACTTTGATGTTATTAAAGGCACCCTTCTCTGTGTTAGTCCATTTAAATTGTACACTTTGCTTTACCATTTGTTAGTTTTTCATCACATTTAAGCTAGCATTATGATCTTAGGATCTTTTCACTGAGAGAATAACAAGCACATCAATAAAACACAAGCACATCACAAG
>LPNX011179571.1:1183993-1242754 GCA_001517045.1 Pseudotsuga menziesii
ATCTAGTCGAATGGTCTTGATCTTCTTTTCAGTAAGGTTCTTGATCAAGGCTTTGAATTCCTTGAACTTGTTGAACACTTCATCTTTGTTTTTCATAAAGTAAATCCATTTCTTTCTAGAAAAATCATCAATAAAAGAAACATAGTATGCATACCCACTTAGTGAGTTTGATGACATTGGACCGCATACATCGGAGTGGATGATTTCTAGAATGCCTTTGGCTTTGCTTTTGCTGCTAGGAAATGTCTTCTTTGTATTCTTCCCTTTCGCACATCCTTTGCAAACTCCATCATGCTTTGTTTGGAATGCAATAGGTAGTGCTCTGTAGTGCACATGTGCAAGCCTTCTATGCCAAAGCTCATTTGGCTCTACCGTATCATGGATCAAGGCTTGTTCTAGATGACCCTTGAATTTGTACAAGCCTCCTTCTTGTTCTCCAATCACTACCGCATCATCAATTTTCTTTCCTTTTGGCCACATGATGACTTGACCATCGATGAATGCAACCCACATTCATTTTGCATCCAAGGATGAAATGGATAGAAGATTCTTCTGAAGTCCTGGAACAAACAATACTTCTTTCATTGTTAGAGACTTACCAGAGTCTATCTTGTATGAAGATTCCCCACTACCTTTTATTGGATATTGGTAGTCATCTCCTAGTTTCACCTTGTGAGGTGATTCATGTCTGACAGTCTTACAAAGGATTCCCGTCATATGTTTGGAAGCCCCACTGTCTATAAGCCAATCATCATTTCCATGAGTAATGTTACCTGTGAGAGCTGATATCAGAACATATTCATCCTCTCTTGAAGAATATTCACTTTCATATATGGATCTCTTTCTAGATGGTTCATCATCCTCTGCAGCATGAGCATGATGTCTTCTTTGGCCTCGTCTCCCTCTGAAACTGGAACCTCTATACTCATGTAGGTGTCCAATCCAGTTTCTTCAGAGAGATCAAATACTTCTATGCTTGGAAGTTGTCAAATTCACCAATATTATCATCAAGCTATTGTGATAGATCATATTGAAATGAGAACCTCAAATGGAAATACAAAAGATTAGATCTTACCGATTTGAGCTGTCCGTCCTTGTCCCGGAGTTCGCTGATCTAGGGTTTGTCACAGAAACCCTAATTTTAAAAACTTGGAAACATTCATATCTAATTGGACAAACATATATATCTCTTCAAATGGATCTGTACAATGTACTCCTTTTCTGAAAACAGTGGAGGGATGCTCCCGAAACAGGAAGCCCTAATTTACTGATTTCTTCTGCAGAAATGCCTGTTACTGTTTCTATGATATCTCCGCAATTACTAATCCTCTGTGTCTAAAATTTTTCACTGAGGTAAAATAGCATGTACCTGATCCAAAAAATCATATTTCATCATAATTTGTTTCACCATTTGATATTTATGATCCTTTTCCCAAGGTGACCTGTTACAGGACTGTTCAGAACAGCGAAGTTGTACGGCATGCCACGTGTCACTGGTTCATCTTCTGAGTCTGATATTTGGACCAACTAAATTAAATTCTGTGAACTTTATGGAACATATTCAGGAATTCCATTTGGACCTCTGCAGCTCAAGATATTGTAGATCTCCCCAGATATCCTGTTTAGGGATGAATTCTGGAAGAGGCTGGAACCCTAACTTGGAGAGATCATATCTCCTGGCGTACAACGAATCTGAGTATTATTTTTGGACACAGGATTCATAAGGATTTTATATTCAGACCCTGCAATTTTCACCTTCTGGGACTTCACCAATCTCGGAATATAGCTACTGTACCAAAACTTAGCAGTTTTAGTATTTAGGGTTTCTCCTAGCTCAGGGTCAAACTAGGGTTTGACTTTCTTGGAGTTTCACCCAACAAAATTTCTTGATCCAGGTCTCTAAACTTCAGTTTTGATGAGGAGACTAACCCTATGCTTGTCTCACTCAAAAATTCCTCTTCTGTAGAAAGCCCTAATTTCCACATCGAAACTAAAAATGCTTGAGATTGAATTCCGCATCGACAGAAAGATGCACCCTTCAATGGGGAGACATCTTAGCATACTTTTGCTGAAAATATGTGGAGGAATATCCAAAAAATAGGAATCCCTAGTTCCTGTAGCTGCACAATGTCTTCTTCTCAGGTTAGCTCTGATACCATGTTAGTTTTTTATCACATTTAAGCTAGCATTATGATCTTAGGATCTTTTCACTGAGAGAATAACAAGCACAGCAATAAAACACAAGCACATCACAAGAGACAAGAGACACAAAGAGTTTTCCTCGGGAAAACCATAAAGGAGAAAACCCTGCAAATTCCTCTAAGATAGAATCAACACCAAAATAGTAAGAGATCTCCCAAAACAGCAGTAGTCTTCTGTCTTCTGTCTAGTCCCAAAATTTCCTTCTCCAGTAGTGCGCCACACTTGGGAGAGCAAGTGATGTATTTCACAAGTGATAAATAGAGAGACTCTCACTCTCTATTTATATTCATCCGTTCACTTGAATTGACTTTTCACACGTAGGCTCAACCTAATAATTACTACTCGAGCCTACACCTTAATTAGTGTATAATAACTCAAGTGCCCCAAAACTATGGGGACTTACCTATTGACTTGATATGACTTGATTAGATTATTAATCCTCTCGATCGGAACATCGGGGCATGACCACATGACTCAAATACATAATAGAGACATCCCGGAATAAACATCGGGTTACAATATATAAGATACATAGAAGAATACATTCCGAAGTTACATATACATCAACACCATTTGGTGCAAAGGCTTTACTATTTGTGCAAAATCAGGAACAATCCTTCAAACAAAATTTATAGTCCCCATGAAGGATTGCATACCTTTCTTATTGTGGGGTAAGGGAATCTGTGCTATGGCTTCTATTCTCTCCAGGCCTATAGAGATTCCCTTTTTATAAATAATGTGGCCCAACAGTTTTCCTTCTAATACCATGAAGATTCATTTCTTAGGATTTAAAGAGATACCATATTTTCAACAGTGGTGAAAACTTTGCTTCAAATAAATGTATGATATTCTCTCTTCTTAGATAAAAATGTTACATCATCCAAAGACACTACCACACCATGGCCAATTAAACCTAGGAAAGCTATATCCATTTCCCTTTGGAAAGTGGCTCCAGCATTGATGAGACCAAAGGGCATCCTTCTGTAAGAAAAAGTTCCCCACTTAGTTCAAAATGTGGTTTTCAATCTATCTTGATCTGCTACAAATACCTGATTGTAGCTTGAAAACCCATCCTAGAGGGAGAACAATTCAGAACCTAAAATCATTTGTAATATTTACTCCATTGGTGGGACTAGATAATTATCCTTTTCTGAGGCTCGGTTCATATTCGTGAAATATACACATAGTATTATTTCACCAGATTTATTTCTTACCGGTACCAGATTTGCCACCCACTCTGAGTGCCTAACTTTGAAGATGATCTTTGCATCAAGTAACTCCTTTAATTCATTTTGGATCTGGGGTTCCAACTTGGGATGCATTTTCCTCAATGGTTGCTAAAATGGTTTCACACCTGCTTTAATAGGAATAACATGTTGGATGATGTGGGTATCATAGGTCTTCAAACCTTCATATGTCCAAGAAAAAACATCTTTATATTGCCAAAATAAACTGATTAATTTTCTTCTCTCTCTTGGTGAACAACATTTTCCCAAGTTCACATACTTGGGTTTAGCCTTTGTCCCAAGATTAATCAGCTCATGCTACATAAATGAACTGTTTGTTTTGACATTGGAAGGATTTCTGAACTTGCTATTCAAATCAAACATCCATTCCAACGTTCTTACCCCTTTAGGTATGAATTTCCCACTTTGAAGATTGGATTGATGTTCTTCGTCATCAATCACTAAGTCCTTGAATGTCTCATCATTTGTTAAAAATTCCAAGATTTGTTGATCATCATCAAATACCCTCAAATTTGTGACATTTTCTGGTATAGATGTCCTGAAAATCAATTCAATTGAGCATTTATTATTTGTAGGAATTAATCTTGCAACAGAAGTAGCTAACAAATCAGCTGCTGCATTTTGCAATCTATGAATTGAATTGATATTAAAAGAATTGAAATTTTCTATAAGATCCCAAACTTCAGAATGGCAGCCCTTAAGTGTGCTAATAGAAAGTGAATTGTATTTCGAACTTGTCTGACAATTATTTTAGAATCACCAAGAACTTTTCAATTTATTAGTTTAAATTGGCCTGTTTCAAACCCTAGACTAGAGCTTGATACTCTCCTGTGTTGTTAGTACATTCAAAATCTAGTCTACAAGAGAGAAAATGTTTGTTATTTTGAGGATCAATCAAGACACACCCACTCCTGATCCCTCTTAAGTTTTGGAACCGTCAAAATATAACAACCAAAATTTATCTTCTAACTACAAGACTAGTGTTACTCTCTAAATTAGAAACTAAATTAACTATATTACAATCAATATTATCATTCCGTGAAAACTAAAGGATTTCGAACTGTGTGTCTGATTCACTATTGGCTTCTTCTGCTTGAAATTTTCCAACTTCAAGCTCTATGAAATAGTTACCCAAGATTGAATGTGAGAAATTCATAGGTTCATTTTTCCCTTCCAATTGTGTCACATTGTGCTTCATGTGTGGTTCCCTCATTACCTTGATGTGATTCTGACAGTTTTTATAGGGCATCCACAAGTGCGACCATTCAGTTGCAAAATACCCCTCAAGTTTTTCAGACCAGTCCCTGCTCAATATCAAACCATATGCTTCAAGTATATCTACCACCATGATGTCTATAAACTGGAAGACCCTTTCATCTACAGATAACCAAATAAGCACATTCTTCATCTATCATACTACCTTGACTACTGATCTATCCAATTGAATGATCTTACATGAAGAGGGTGTAGGTCGACTATTTATCTTTCTACAAACAGAAAGAGGCATGACATTAGAGAAAGCTCTGGAATCTACCAAACAATTATGCACATTATGGTTGAAAATATCAAACGATAGTAAAAATGGCAAGGTTTGATATTTAGACTTCCCCCAAATGCTAGCTTCATTAATCTCTTTATCTGATTGAATTTCATCTTGGGATCTACTGTATTATTTATCAAAAGCTTCTAGGAGATTTTTTCTTTGTTGAGGTAAGTTTCACATTTCAAATAAAGAAATATTTACTTTTGTTTTCTTTATGTCTTCTATTATGTCATATCCCATACCAGATTCTGCTGGACCCTTCTTATTGTTTTCTACTTTATTTTCCACAACATTAAAAGGCTTATTTAATGTTGTAACTTTGTCTTTTGTAATGACCAAATCATACTTAGGTGGTGTTTGAGTATTACTGCTAATCTTCTTCATAGTTTCTTGAATCTTGCTAATCTTAGGTAGTAATAGGCTTTCATCCATTATTGGTCCTTTTCTTTTAGTTGTGACATTAACTACTGAAAGTTGAATTTCTTCTATAGGTTCCTCTTCATCCAACCCGAGTGTAGGTGCACAGTCCCATAAGGCCATCATTGTCTCATGCGATTCTATTGGTTCATTTGTTTTTTCTTCTTTCACTTCAGGCTTTGTTATTTGAGCATCTAATATTTGGTTCATAACTAGAGTCATTGAATTAATCCATTGTGGATAACATTTTTCATAATGAGGTTCTTGATGAAAAGTACAGAAATTATCCATTCCTACCTCATTAAATTTTAAAACAAAAAGATTTATATTTATGTGGTTGATATGTGTTACCTTCCTCTCTTTTATTGAAATAAGGTTTGAACTATTTCTTGGATGAACTGGCTTCTTTATCCTTTTCTAAATCGACAACCTTGTTTGATAGATTTTGTCCCATTTTAACCACATTTTCCAATTCACTTGAATGCTCCTCTTTAGGTCTAGTTAACAACAAAGGTTTCTTATTGCTAAAAGTCCTTACCTATGGATCTACAGTGTGCCTATGTATACTTCCAAGTTCATATTCTATTTGATTTGCTTCTTCATAATTTTATACCAAATAAGGTTTAACCGTCCCCTTAACAAACATTGCTATGATGGGGCTAAGGGTTGAAGTGTAGTATTCTATTAAAATTTCTTCAACATGTTTTATTGTAGCACTAAAATTATTCAAATGGGAAGAAAACCTATGATTGAAATCTTGCACCTTTTCTCTCTTGTCCATCCTTAGAGCTAACAATTCTTTCATGAGAGTGGCAGTCGTTCGTTGACTACCAAACTTGCCTTTAAAAACCCTTTCAAAAGTATCCCAGTTTGTTATCGAATTTGCTTGTAAACCAAAATAGAAAGAAGAGGCCTTAGCTTCAAATGTATGCGGGAATATTCTGCATACTACATTTTCATGCTCCATTGCTAAAATTTATCAAGCCAAATAAAAAATTTCCAGGTGATCATCCACAGATATACCTTTGCAGGGGTCAAACCTAGGTAATGCCTTTTCAACATTCTGAGGCAAAGAATGCAAAGGAGCATCCAGGTTGAGGGGTTTTCTGGAACTCCAATATGGTCGTGGATTAGGATTCACATGTTGATTAGCATTTGGGGGTGCATTCCCAACCATGATTCTACATAAATTCTTTGGTGGAGACTGAAAAGGTGACTAAAAAACCAGGGAATATGGTCCTAACTGATCAATTGGTAGAAAAATCTCTTGTAAGGAATATTTCACTAACTCTTCCAAATTTCCCACCAAAATTGAATCTTTCGTGTAAGTGTGTACCCTTTTGTGATCTCTCCTTCTTGGTACTTCAAGGATTGTCTGCAATCCTCCAAGATTCTTCACATAACATCTTGTGTGTCTCCTCAAGTGGTTAACTACTTCGAAAGGATTAGGGTAGAGGCATTCTAGAACTTCTACTTTAGGTTTTACTCTTTCTTTGAAAATTAAATCTTCATTTTATCTAGTCTCGGAGCTATCATTAGTGGAATAGTTTCAAGTAAATGGATTTCCTCTTCCATCCATGCACTGGAGTCCCTCCTTCTAATTCCAAAAGTTTTGATGCTTGAAAATCCCAGGTACCAACAATAAGGATTCTCCCCAATAATTGTTTCGAATTATCTCGTTTATCATTTGGTATGGGGAATCTGTCTGGTTAGCATCCTGGGTACCGGAGAATTAAAATAAATTTATAAGTCTTTTTTACCGGTTGTGGCCCGGTCCCGTTAATGTAATTTTATATTTAGGGATGAAATGCAAGTTCCTAGACTAAATGCAAGTGACTGATGAGTAAGATACTCACTAGAGATGCGCAGGTTCTTACCTCCCATCTTACCAGTCTTGCCTCACAATCACTCTACGAAAGAAAAGAAAAAGATAATCTATTCTAATTTATTCTATCTAACCTATCCCTAGGGGAGCATATATTTTTTAAGCTAAGTAATGTACTATAATGCTTCAAGTAGAATCCTATAGGTAGCTGACAAATTCTACATACATAATCACAGCATAAAAGACAAAGAAAGATAGCTCTGTCCGATAATTACATTCATTAATCATTCATTGCACAAGAATCGCAATAGAAAATAAAACCATTCATAAAATGTAGAAATAATTCAACGGGTGGGAACAATCTCACAGTTATGTAGCAAGCTACAACAAAAATAGTTCACATTCAGAAATCCACATAATCCATCTTGAAACTCGTACAGTCCTTCCTCCAGCAAAATTTGGTTCTCTTTATTTATAAAAGAAGTAGTTCTCATACAAATAGCTTCAACATATGTGTGCTAGAAAATTTCCTTCCTAATATTTATTCTACCCCTATTTCTACAAATTACATATGACTTTTCATCTACCCTAGACTCTTAGGATTCCATAATTGTTCGATTACAAAAGTGTGTCTGTTGGTGTACCTACTAGGAAAATTGGACTAAATATAAAATATTACTTAAAGTTGCCACATGAAGATAATACAAATTCTTATGTGGGCCCAACTGGCTTCTTAATAAAAAAAATCCATGCATGAGCTTCCTCCCTGATGAATCGATAGTCTACTGGCTCCAGCAAACATGTAACCACTTTATGTTTGGATAGATGGGATTCTATCTCCTTCACTTTTGGTGCGGTCTGCATCAACAACTCCTCAAAGAGATGCTTATGAACTAAAGCTTGTATAACCCAAACTCCAATTGCTTCCTCGTCAATGCTTTTGATATTTTGAATGCTTTCCTTGTCTATCTATAGCTTGCACTAGAGATTCTTTAAATTTGTATCTTTGTCTGGGAAATCCTAGACTTGAGTTTTTGTTGAAGCTTGGAATTTATTGTGATTTGAACACATTTTATTGTAGAACTCATTACACTTTTTTGTAGTTTTATCAATTGTTGTGCTCAACCTTGTTGTTTCTCTGCTGCTGAAATTCAATAATGTCAATTCCATATTCAATCCTCCTATATTATTTTGAGGCATGTTATCCGAAAAGGCTGGATTAGCTCTAATCCCAGTCAGCTGACTTTGCACAAGCTCTACAACTTCTGATAATTTTTTTTTTAATTCTGATGAGTCATGTGCTCTTTCCTTTAGTTTATCCTCTATCTATTTAATCGTATACATTTCCTCTTCCAACTTCAATTGAACCTGATTTATTTCTCTTTGCAACAAGCATGCTTGATTACATATTGATTTTTTTCATTTTCCACCTTGAGCTTCTCCTCTAGTAGGCTATTTTGATCCTCTAGTTCTTTTGCTCTCTTGTCGAGTGCATCTTTCTTCTTTTCCAATTCTGAAACCTTGCTTTCAAGATCTCTCTTTTCTCCTTCAGTGATTGCAACTGGCATTTTTAGTGCATCCTTGTACGATTCTAGCATCTAGTATGCTTCCTTGAGTTTCTCAAACTATGAGAGAATATCATCATGTTTCCTTTTTAAATATTGTCCCTCTCCTCTTTCTTTTCTCAAGTTTTCCTTCATCTGAGACTTATTCTCTTTATCTTGCTCAGTATTCTTGACCAACTTACCAACATTAACTGCATTGGCTTGGGATTCTGCTACACCTACCATTGCAAGAAGTCGAGGATATTCATCGGTCTTATGCATAACTATATTTTCAGTCACCATGACTACCACAAGCTGATCACCCATTTTCATCCTCTTTTGTGTTCTCCTCATAGTTCTTTTCTTTTCCAAGTAAATAAATATTGTGTCGAGGTTTTCTACAGCCTGTTTTTGAGATGGAATGAATTGTACCAATCCAAGTTCTACCTAGGAAACTTGGCTTCCTGTCATTGTGCTACTGGACAGGACAAAAGAATCTACTGGATTATCATGGACTTGTTCTTGCTGTAGTTTTTTCATGTCCCGGTCTTCCTGTTCTTTCCTCTTTAGTTCTCCAGCTACCTTTTTGGCCTCTTCTCTTATCCTATCAGTGGATTCCTTTTCATCTCTCTATATTTTTTCTTCTTCTTATTTCTGCCTTTGTGCCTCCTCAACTATCAATTTCTCTAGTTCTTCGACTAACCTCCAAGATTCTTCTTCTTTATTCTTGGCATCTTCTTCTCTCTCTTTTTGTTGTTCAGAGGTGCTACTACTATTGCCTTTGCCCCCAGTGTTTGTGATTTTGTTCTTGAACAATTTGTTTAATGTGGTCATGTTGCATGCATTTTGGTATACCTTCTCATCCTTGTCTAAGTGATCGGAGTGTTAGAAATGTACTCCTACATGGGAACAGTATTTTGGAACTTTTTCCCACACATCATTTATATGAAAAATCTTCTCTCCAAAATGAAAGTTTTCTAGTTATCTTACAAAATCGAGAGCACTCTTTACCTTGGTGAATTTATAACTACCAATACAAAATGGAAGTAGAGGGTAGACAAATTTCTTCATATCAAACATGAAGTTTCTGAAACCGTCTATATATACTTATCTTACCACCTCCTTATGAATGACATAATTGGTGGCATATCTAGGAAATAGTGAAGGGGCCTTGGATCCTCCATACATCCTCAAGTACAAACCTTCCTTTGAGAAGAAATAATCCCCATACTCACTTATAGTCTTCAGTGCTTCTTTGGACATGCATTTGCATTCCTCAAGAAAAATTGACTCGTATAATGGTATCAAAAAATATTCGCAGATAGCTTTGTAAAAACTGACATACTTGTGTTCCCACAAGAGTTGGTATGCAGAGTACACTGGATTCCTGGTTGGATCCCAATCATAGTTCAACTTTGGGAATGGGTGAGTGCATAAGATACAGTCAATCAAGAAAGAGCCCATTTAGAACTTAGACTTCCTTTGGGTCAGACCCCCTAAGGCTACAACTATGCAGGATGACAGTCTATTCGCCATGATGTCTGCCCAATTGAATATCATAACTTGCATGGATACGAGATATATTAATGGAATACAACTTATCTTATAAAACTTCCCATTTTCTCGACCAAAAATTTGATTCAACATTAGGGCTATGAGACAGTACGGGGTGCACAAATTAGCAATCTCATATTCTCCTGAAGCTTTATGGCGAAACTGCTTCCCAGAAAAAATCATATTCTTAGCACAGTCAAGCATGTCCATCTATAGATCCTTTACCCATTTATCTGTGATGAAATCCTAGGGTGTTAGTAGCTTGTAGGATTTGGCAATATAGGTAGGGATGAAAGAGGAAAAACCCTTCTTCTCTGTGTTGGTCATGACCAGGGTAGATGCATCCGTCTGAGATAGGATCCAACCGATAACTTTGGCACATGGGAAAATCTTAGGGCATGTTGCCACTTTTGTAATGAAAGATATTTTGATGTTTATATACAATGATATTTCTTCCAAACCTGCATCTGGGACAATCTTGTCTTTGATCATCTAGTAAATCTGCCCCCACTTGAATTCTGGCTCAAACCCTCTGATAGACTTTGTGTCTTCATAGATAATTTCCATTTTGGACACAATATCTACATTTGGATCATCTCCTGTGGTCTGGGCCTTCTTCTTCCCTTTCTTAGGCATGTCATTGTATGAAGGACAAAACTGTAATAAACACACCAAAATAGGTCTTAGAGTTATTTAATTGTCAACATGCATGCATCACTAAATAAAATACTGAGATGAACCAAAGATAACGTAAGATAATGAGAGAAACTCTATATGATAAACATGAGATCTTAATCAATATAACATATTTACTAAATCATCTTTGAGCATCTCTGCAATATGAAGAAAAAATTATTAAACTATTCCAGAAACCATAAGGAGAATATTAGGTCATGACTATATTGTTCCAAGGAAAAATTTCTCATGCCGCATGGGTTTTAGAACTTGGGTCATGGAAATACAATAGCCTCCTAAGGATTTCTTCCAAAATTGTTCTGCGCATCCTATAAATGGGTAGCACTTCAATCTAAATATTAAACCATGGATTTCCCTATAGAAACCAATGGAAACCCTACCACGGCTTAGGGGAAAGGGTTGGTCTGAACCTTACTCTCAATCAAACAAGGAAAGCTTCTTCAACCTTACCTTGGAAAATGGTGATATCCTACCGATAGAAACATCGACCATGGGAGGCACAGTGGACGAAATGTTCTACTAGCCAAAACCCTACCAATGCTTGAGTCTGACATGGTATGAGCATTGAAGCTGAGTGGAGCAGAGCATATGGGAAAAATCAATATGATCATGCGAGCAAAACTAGAGCATAGGTGCCAATTAGAATTCATGGCATGGAAAAAATTGGAAGCCCCCAGAGGTTGGAGAACCCTAAAATAAAAAAGGAAAGACCCTCTACAGGTGTGGATGCGACTATAAATACCATAGACTAGGAAGCCCTAATCTTGTATAACCTAAACCCTTTTCACACAATTAAAAATATCAAAAATGAAAAAAACATGGGATGCGACTATAAATACCACAAACTAGGAAGCCCTAATCTCGTATAACCTAAACCCTTTTCACACAATTAAAAATATCAAAAATGAAAAAAAGGATGGATCTTGAATCCTACCTGGTAGATGGTAGCTCGATAGTTGGTGAGAAACAGCTTGCGTGATTAGCAAAATCCGAGTGGTGGTCGACAGCTTGGAATTCCCCAAACGATAATGTCAATAACCGTAAAACAAACCCCCAAGGATTAAATAGAAAACACCATAAAAATAATTAAATGCAGTAGATGGGTGGTTAAATGACCATGGGTGGAAAACGTCATTAGCACCAAAGCTAAAAACTTACCAGAAAAATATCTGCATCGACGAACAAAACTTAGGAGGGTTCAAGAGTGTTGGGTGGACTCATGGAGTGAATCTGATGTTATCGAACAACATTCGACACTCTTGCCGATGATAAGCCTATCGACAGTATTCTTTAATCCTTATCTACGATGAAAAGAAAGATCACCTGCAATGGCATCGGCTTCAATATTGGAGTTATTTTGATACCATCGTGAGAACTCAATCAAAACTGCCACAAACTTTATTGGCCAAACCTCAAAAAAGAACATTGGTCCCAATTGGTCATCAAATCTCAATGCATCGAATGGCTCAAATGAGTCCCACCAATGCTGTTGGCATATGCTTCTGAAAAGGTTTGTCGATGAACTTACAAAAATATCCCGACAAGTGGTTGACATATAAGAAGATAAATCCCTTTCGATCGGATCAGCTCAACTCTCTAAGTTGGCCCGATACCATCGGTAAAAAAAACAAAAAATCTCGAGAGGATTCCACAAATATTTTCAAACAAACTGTTGGGAAGAAAAAGAAAACTTCGCCGATAAAATCAACTCTAAGACCCGAGTTTCGGCGACATATAGACAAACTCAAAAATTCCTTCTGAAACTTGATAAAAGTAAGCGATAAATCGAGTAAAAAGCATGAGATTCTCCAATGTGTTGTCCTGATTCGATGAGTTCAGTGAACTTGTCGGGTGAAAAAACTAAGTTTCAATCTTTCAACAAAAGGATTCTATGACTTGTGAAAAATAAAGTCAGTTATGAAAAACTCTTCAAAGAGCAAATTCTAACTGGGCCAGCATAAAAGATAAAATTAAAAGAGGGGCGCCAAAAATCACAAAATTTTTGGGGTAGTGGTTGCAGTAGCAACAATAGTTACTATAACTATTTTGTAAATATATATAGGCTATTGAGATAGATAGATACTTGGTTCAGTTTATTGTATGAACCCACATGTGTATTAAGTAATATAATATATTATTATGTCTACTATTCTTATCTCTTGCATATGATATGTTTATATGATTATTTATATGTATTATTGGAAACCTTGCAATTTGATTGATCACAACATTGGTTTCATTATTGGTAGTACATATACGGATGAAATGACCATGACTAGATGATTTCAGGGCAGGATATTAAGAACTGGTGGGACCGTAAGCTTGCAAATTATTTGCAGAATTACGCAAGAAGAAATAGACTGACTATTGCACAAGATAAAGAGAATTTCTTCTTTGAGACACATGAGAATTTTCTCGATACTGTACCTCAAAATTTAAAGAAACTACTGGATGAATCATCTGGAAGAAACTAAATACAAAGAGTTACTCAAGAAACTGACAAGAGGAGGTCATACAAACTTATTGGAGTGGTTCGAAAGAATTGCAGACGAATTTTGTGAAGAACGTGTTGTTGAAGAAAGGGTCTTTATTGATAGCATCCAAGAGAGATTCTATAATGACTTCACCGAACAATTTTTTTTCTCGTTACCGACTCTTTTGTCCAAATTTCTGATCGATAGGGGCGTAGGCCATATTTTTGAACCTCATTTGTTACTAATAGAACCGCCATCTAAAACAAACTGGGTGGAAAAAAAAAGCATGTGAAAATTTTGTCGAAGAAAGAGAGTGAGAGTGCTTTCTAAAAAAATAAACAGTTCACCCAGGCTTACTAAATTGTTCGGTTCGGATATGGGGGAGTAGCTGGTTAGGTTTTGGAATAGAGTAGAGGAATTCTAGTCGACTTATGAAGAAACTACTACCGGGGATGAAAAGTTGAGCCAAAAAGGAGATAATACAAACAATAACTCACAAAGGAACTCCCATTTCAGTGTTAATTTTATGTTTCATATTTAATATTTGCCTACCTATCTATAAACATGGTTTTTTTCAATCCCAAACAATTTCCTAGAATACTATACTTAAGTATAATATTAGAATCCTTAAAAAATACCTTGATGACGACCAAAGTGACAAAGAAAGAAGAGAATCTGCTAGAGTCGAGTAATGACCAACAAGAAGAAGGCGTTGATGAAGAAGTGTCACCGATGGAATAATATTTGTGGATAGAGCATGGTGAAACTCTCCAAATTGAGATACCCCAAAGCATTATACCTCATTCTCCAATAAATTCTAACATTAGAGGAAATTTCAACTCAAAATGGGCCTCCTAAAAAAAATTAATAAAATAATAGTTAAAATAATAAAATAATATTTATTAATTTTGGAGGAAGAAAAGCAAAAAACTACTTTTTTTGTTTGTATTTTCGACATATCTCCTCGTGTTTTTACTCAAATTTCAACCGGGATAGCTCGTTGGATGTAGAAATAAATTCCGCATCCGACGAGTATCCACTCGACATATGTTTGACGGACCCCGCTACCCCAAAAACAAGAAATACCTGAAAAAATGTGATGATGACATCATCATCACATTTTTTCAGGTATTTCTTGTTTTTGGGGTAGCGGGGTCCATCAAACGTATGTTGAGTGGATACTCGTCGGATGCGGAATTTATTTCTGCATCCAACGAGCTATCCCGGTCGAAATTTGAGTAAAAACTTGGGGAGATATGTCAAAAATACAAATAAAAAAGTAGTTTTTTTTATGATACCTATTCCCAAATTTATATTAAAAAAGTGTTTAAGACCTATATGATATCTCAAATTTAAATAAATTTCATTGGCTAACACATGATTACATTGAACTTGAATTATATTTAAAATGCCCATTTTGAGTTGAAATTTCCTCTAATGCCTGAGTACCCAAGTGCAAGATATTGTTCAAGAAGAGTTGGGACTACGAGCTGGTGAGTTAGGTGTATGCAGTCGACTAGATGCTGAATGAAATGATGTTGACCTTATGGTAATTCAGTGAACACAAGAAGGAAATTGGGTCACCTTTCAACCCATTTCATCAAACCAAGTATTCATCTACTCTACCCAGAACATGAAGGAGCACACCCCCATCCAATCACAGCTTTAGATAAAACAACAGGTTAGTCAGATCCATAAGAGAGGATACCCCAATCACATAAGTATACTTGGGTACCGACATAAATCGACTACTTGTCGGAAACGAACCGACAACTACAAACAAAAACTCTAACGGAAACGAGAGTTCCGTAAAAAATAGTTGTGAACAAAACAAAGTTACAAGAAGTAACCCACCACCACCACCACCCTCCCCGCCGCCTGGAGGAGACATTGACCCTGGATACATGGCACATGTCTCTACACACATCCCCCTCTACGAGGGTGATGAAGATCCCATACGACATTGATTCATCTATGAGTTGACCTAGGAAGAAATCGCTGTTAGAAATGAAGATCGACAGCTGGCGCAGTTCCTCAGTGCTCTACGAAAGCGGGAACTTACATGGTATATGACATATATTGAAAAAATGTTGAATGCTACGAAGGCACAGGTAAAACAACAATTCATGTCATTCTTCAAGATTCCAATTGCGAAGAATCTGGCAGCAAATAAATTAAAGACTATAGTCCATAAACCGAAAAAAATGGTCCAGAAGTACGATAAAAGGATTAAATACCTACTTAGAGATGTGGACTATAACATATATGATCAATTACTAATCCAATGGTTTGTTGCAGTACTTCTACAAAATATTCAAATGGATATTAAACTGGAAACATTTAATACCTATGAAGATGTAGTAACGAAGGAGCCACAAGTAGAAATGGACGAGGAATAATTGGTGAACCCTGTTGATAGTTGCCTGGAAGAAAAACTAGAGATAATGTAGAAATATCTACGAGATATAAACCTCAAGGGAGACAATGACTGGTGTACAAAATTCTCAATGGTCGGGCACACCAAAGATAATTGCCGACAAGAAAATCGTCAACAAGATGTGTGTTTCGTTCACTCGAAATGATTTTGTGACATCTTCTAGGTGTACGGTTTGCATGCGACAAAATATTTTCCATACAATATGAAGAATGGAAAAACTTCTTGGTGTGCAATATGCAAGGTCAAAATCCATGCAATAGCTGACTTCCAATTAAATTTGAAGAATTGGCAGAATTACCGTGCGGTCTACCAAACAAAAATTGTTTCCTAGAATAATAATGATAGCAATCCAAGGAACAACAACGACCAAAATGAACATAAAAATCAAATATACGAAGGTCGAAGGTCATCGTGGAGGTTATTCAGGTCGAAACCTATTCTTTGGAAATTGGGAAAATAACTGCGACAACTGATCTAGTGTTACATGTGTTTAAATGAAGGGCATCGACATGTCGAGTGTCTATACAAGGATCAAAACGACCTTAAGTTTTGTACCAGTTGTGGTGTGGGTGATCATTCCTTAGAGGATTATCCCACCATGCTATAAAAAATCAATAAAAAGAAGAACATTAATGTATTGTTGAGTGTCCAAAAATGTGATGTTATTTGCACTAAAATCTTGCAAATTGTTACTAGACAAGGTACTAAAATTGGTAATTACAATCCTAGAATAAGCAAGATAAAAAATAAATATGACTATCCTAACCCCGTCATACAAAAACAATTATATAATGACGCGTTGAACATTTTTCAAGAATTAGTTGTACAGGAAGCAAATGATGATACGTGACAAAAAATATCTCAATAATTAATTAATATAATACACAATGATAGTTCCATCGCACAATTTATTTACTTATTGTACAATCTGAAAAATAATTCTGGCATTGAAAAACAAGCTAAAAGTATTGCTGTTTGAACCAAAAAGATAAAAGTGACGTCGACCCTCTTGTCAACCTAGAAATTGAAGCTTACCATGTCCAACAATTCATCCTCGACTTCGGATCACAAGTAAGCATCATGACTAGAGATACATGGGAACAATTAGGCAAACCCTGATTAAGCGAATCAAGCATATATTTGAAATTAGCTAGTCAGGGAATAATTGAACCCATAGGTGTATGGAGGAATGTCGACACAACTATAAAGGGTATCACCACAAAAGTCAATTTCAAAATTATTAACCTTAAGGAAGGATCCATTTCCTTTCCATCTCTAGTAAGATGACCATGGGGTTGAAAAATGAAAGCATCCATCTTGCTCGATAAAGAAAGAACAAAGTTGAAAGGAAATGGACCAAAAGTAATTGTTCCTATTCATTCCTCAGAAGGTGAACCATGGACATAGAATATATATGAATAATTTAATGTCTGAGAACTATACAAAAAAAACATAATGAGGACTACACAAATCCAAATATACCTAGAGAACTTTATTTTAGGAAACCCAGACTCGGTTGGATATAACTCAGATGTGGAATTATATGAATGGAAAATGGAAAACTATGAACTACAAGCAAGGGAGTGTTAGACCATTTAGGACATCCCGAAAAAACAAACATTTCAATGTTTTTATGTGTCCATAATACCAAAAATATTTTAAAGAAAAGTTAGGGAATACCCTTCCTTAGCACCAATCAAAATAGAAACCAGAACACCTTTTAGGTATAAATAATGGGAATCACCAGTCCTTCATGTTGAACAAGTATCCCAAACATAGGTGAACACAACCGACTTCAAAGCCTAGTCGAAACATTTATGGGACAAGATACTCGATGGTGGGATACTCACCAATTGAGACTACAATCATGGTCGACAGCTTCAATGTACTTTGTCAAAATATTTGGGGGAAATAAGTTAACAAAACAGGCTCAAATACCAGTCTTTACACAAGGGTAGGACCCTAAAAAACACATAAATACATGTGAAAAATAGTGGAAAATACTTGGATATAAAGATGAACGACTATGGTCGCACCTATTTCCATCAACACTAGATTACCTACCAAATAAGTGGTACAAAATGGATGAAGAACGAGGTGAAATGTTTTTATGGAACTAACTCAAAGAAAATTTCATCAAGGACTTTAAGTTTATACCTGAAGATGACAAAATAGTCAAAGCTACAAAAAAATAAAAACATTTCTAAAATCGACTGCTAGTAATAGCTCAACACGAACTCACAATTGACCGAACAATTCATGTCATCATATTCGTTCAAATAAAATACCACAGTCAACAAGACTTCGACTAGAAACCGAACGTACAAATGGAAATATCTTTCAATGGAAATATGACCATTCGGAAACAACGAAATCAATCAAAACATTATTTAAGGTTGAATCGACAGAAAAAGAAGAACCTAAACGAATGACAACAAAATACTTCCCAACATCATTTTCACAATTCAAGGAAGGAAGTTGACAAATTAATGAAAACAAGGTGCTAGAATGGATGGACAACAAAATAATTCGACATCTCTAACGATGATAGACCAAAAATTACAAGAATCAAAGATTACTAGAATGAGGAGCGGACAACAAAAATAGCTAACCTACTAAAAGAATTTCAAGATGTCTTCACTTGGGATTATAGGGATCTTAAAGGGTTAGTTCAAGAAATTGGTGAAATGAATATCAAAATAAAACCTGATGCAAGACCAATAAAGAAATGGTCATACAAGCTTGTTCATAAATATAAAGAGATAGTGAAGAAAGAGATTGAAAATATGTTAGCAGCTAGAATTATCTACCCTATCGACCAGTCAGAATGGGAAATCCCAAAGGTTTTATAAACAAATAAGCATGACTCGACAAGATTAAGAATCTATGTATATTTTCATGAACTAAACAAAGTCACTCTAACAAACCCATTCTTGACTCTTTTTGCAGATGAAATTCTCAATGAAGTTGCATAACATGAATGTTACGTGTTTACATATGGTTTCTTAGGATACAATCAAGTACCAATTGCCAAAGAGAATCAAAAGAAAAAAACATTCGTGTGCGAATTTGGCTCATTAGCTTACAAAGTCATGCCATTTGGTCTAAAAAATGCAACAACCATATTTTCAAGAATAGTGGTTAAAGCATTCTAGAAATACATCTACAAAACAATGGTTGTGTACTTTGACTTCTGGACAATTTACTCGATGTTAAAATATCACTGCAAATGGCTAAGGCAAATGCTAGAAATATGGCAAAAAATTAAGCTATCACTTAATATAAATAAATGTATTTTTGTAACACTTATAGGTATCCTACTAGGACATATTGTATGCAAAGAGGGTATCAAGGTCGATTTCAGAAAAATCAAAATCATTCTTGACTTGAAACAAGTCAAATTTTTATTTGGGAATACAGGCTACTACAAGAAATTTATTCGTCGTTATTTAGATATGACATATCCTTTATAAGAGTTACTAAAATAAAATCAAGAATATGAATGGAATGAAGAATGTGAGGAATCATTCGACACTTTAAAAGAAAAACTAGTCGAAGCACCCATTCTCCGATTCCCAAATTGGTCAGTAAAATTTCACGTACATATCAATGCATCCAATGTATAATCGATGCAATAATGATGCAATAAGGAGATGACATAATGGATTATCCAATTGTATACAGTAGCAGAAAATTGAACAAAGTCGAACGTAATTGTTGATGTATTTGTAACTTCGGATTGTATTCACTTGTATATTTAATATTGTAATTCATTGTACCCCGATGGAGATGTTTGTTCCTCTGATAGGGAGATTCATTAATATAATAAAGTCATGTATATTCATGGAGGTTAACCATCCATTGTAAGTCATGGAAATATTCCCCACAATTGAGTCATATTAGGGTTATTAGACTCTCCTAGCGAGGTTGGCCCTATAGAGTAGTTGCGAAGTGGAAAACAAGTATAAATAGAGAGTGAGACTCTCTATTTGTCACACACACTCACTCAACATTAGCGCATGAGTGATAGAGGATTATATCGCACAAGTGAGAGAGAGAGCAACTGTCGGAGATCATCTTTGTATCTTTGGTTTTTACTTTTGCTTTGGGTTCTCATTCTATCTCTGAGGAAGTTGCGGGGTTTTATCCTTTATGGTTTCCCCGAGGAAAATTATTAGTGTCTCTTGTCTCTTTTGATTATTTCTCTGCATTTTATTCTCTCAGATAATATCCTAGTTCATATTGATTAAATGATAAAAATCTAACATGGTATCAAAGCTAATCTGATAAGACACTGTGCAGCTGCGGGAACTAGGTCTTCCTAGTTGAAGGTGTTCTCTCCACAGATCATCAAGCACTGAGGGATATGCTAACACACCACACAAGGGCACATATATTGGTGGTATCAGTTTCTAAATATTATAATTTTCACTATACAACCAAAATACAGCTGCAATGGAAGCTAATGGAAATTAGGGTTTCATGCCTGAAAACCCTAGAAGACTGAATTTAGTAAACCTAGAACTTTCGGTATAATGTGAGATTGGAGAAGGTTCAAAAACCAAAATTGTTACAAGATAAATATAAATTCGTGTTGTATATGGAGTAAAACTTTCAGCCTCGTATTCGCTATACTTTAGGAGATATGGTTCCTCCAAATCAGGGTTCCAGCCTCCTCCAGAATACAGTCATAAACAAGTGACATAGGGATATTTGATATATATTCTGCTAGGAAGGTCCAAACAAATATTAGAAATATGTTTCAGGTAGGGAATGGACTTTAGTTTCTGAGTTACATTTTTCATACCCAGAATGTGAAACAGTGACACGTGGCACTCCGTACAAGTTCGCTATCATGAAACAGTCCCCAAAACAGTCAACTTGGAAAACTATGAATAATTCCCACTTGGAGAATCCATTTCTACTCTAACCTATGGGGTTGGAAAGAAGACATATTAGGATATCACAGGGAGAATTTTTAGAACTAAAGGATCTAAAACCTCAGGGATACAATAGAAGCAATATCAGTCATTTTTGTAGAAGAAATTGGAAAACTAGGGCTTCCTGTTCCTGGAGCTTCCCTCCACTGTTTTCAGAAAAGGAGTACATTGGAAAAATCACCTTGAAGAGGCCCATATTTATATCCAATAAGAAGTTTCAAATTTGAATTTTTAAAAATTAGGTTTTCTCTGACAAACCCCAGATCAGCCAGCTCTGGAACCAGGACGGACACCTCAAATCGGTAAGATCTAATTTTTTTCTATTTACATTTGAGGTTCTCATTTCAAAATGACTAATCACATCAGATTGATTACAAGCTTGGTGAAGATGAAAATTTCTAAGTATGTAAGTATAGGACCTCCGTGATCCTTGAAGAAATTGACTTGGATCAATATTTCAATAAGAAAGGTCTAGGAGCCAGAGGGAGATGAGGCTAAGGCTAGAGCTAAGAGAATCATTGTAGATTTTATTAAATATCATCTCATCCCTCATGTGTCATCCTTGAACACACCAAAAGGAAGTGTTCGATGCTATGATGAAGCAATTGAAGCAATCTAAGAAGAATAAGATTTTGTTATAACCACCTTGAATGGCCTCCCAAGATCATGGGATTCATTCATTCTAGGAATGTGTGCCATAAGGGAGTGATTATATTCAAGAAGACTCTGGGAAGAGTGCACACAAGAAGAAGCTCGACTCATTATAAGAGAAGAGAAGATGGGAGAAACTGAATATCAAGCTCTCACAAAGATCCCTCAAGCGATGAGGAATATGAAGGACTCAATTCTTGAAGAACCTCTTATTCATGTTAGCATTTGGATAATAAATTATGATGTCATGAATGGAGAAGATGATGAAGTTGAAGGCTCAACAAGGAGTCTACCCACCAAACAAATAAAGATAATTATTTGAATTATATTTTCCTATATATCTAGTTGTTTATATGACATTGTTTAGTTCCAAAATGCATTATGCATGATAGAATGTCTGCATTAATGAACAATATACTACTAATATGCATGTTATGGGTAAGTAGACTATAGTGCTATACAACACTCCATTTCTACTTATCTAGGATGAAACCTTTTTGCTGACATATTGGGATTAGTGCACACTCTCAATGATGTTATGGTAGAGATGGAAGTCATCTAGAAGTTTTTTTGTATATGAGATATGGATGAATGTTGTATTGGCTAAAATAGTTGCATGATTATATCTTTATGCATAAGAATTTTCCAATATGAATATGCCTTATGAAATACGTCTAGCCATACGATTGGTGCATTTGACTTGTAGGAAAGATCACATACAATCGACTATAATAAAAGAAGGATGAGACTTGTTCCAAAGAACAAGATGATAACAGTTCAAAAGAGAAATAGTAAGATTCCTAGGTCGAAGCTTCCATAGAGAAAGAAAAGCTTCAAAAGAATATAAATGAAGAATAGTATGACGAGACTTCAAGGGGCCTCATTCACACTCTAGTTATGTGACATTGTTGAGCAACATCATTGATGCAGATCCTTGCAAGTTACAACTATGAAGAAGTAGACAAGAATAAAGGGAAGGAGACTATGATCAAAGAGTACCAATTCAAGAAGAATGTTGACAAGGATGCAGTGCCGAGACCTGAAGGGAAGTCCGTAGTGTCTTCCATATGGATCTACAAGATCCAACATACAATAGATGGCAACATCATGGGATACAAGGAAATATTTATAGCACGAGGTTTCTCACAGAAAGAAGGAATAGACTATGAAGAGACATTTTGCACCAGTGACCAGTCAAGTATACATACAACATCCACTAGTAGATGAGACACATGACAGGCAGAATCATGTGTGCAAATTAAAGAAGTCCTTATATGAGCTCAAAAGGAACCTATGGGATAACACATGCATGAGGAGCTTGAAGATCACCTAGAGTGATGAATATATTAACCTTTGCTACAAGGTTGAAGATGAAAGTCTATAGAGGATGAAAATCTCACAGATGGGTGCGAGAAGAACTATCAAAAGGTTCAAGATAGAGGATCTTGGTATCGAGTGACCTTACATGGATACATAGAATATTAGTAGCAGAGGATGGTACTTGTCACTCCAGTACAAAATGTTTCAATACATAGAGTACGAAAGGAAGAGGGAGAATGATGCTCCACTTCAGAGGGAGTGACTACAAAATATCCTGAGGTTCGACATGGTATTATAGGATGAACAGATTACTGATGGATCTAGGATTTACTAAGAGTAAAGAGGATTCCAACCTTTGCTTCAAGGTTGAAGGTGAAAGACCATTGATGCTCATGTTATATGTTAATGAACTGTTCCTGACAAGAAAATAGGAACTCATTAAAGAGGCAAGAAGGAGACTTTCTTCTGAGTTTGAGATGAATGACTTGGGTAGGGTGAATTAATTTCTAGACATGGAGGTGTGGAAAAGTATGAATGGAATTTCCCTTCAATGAGGGAAGTATGCAGTGCATATCCTAAAGAGATTCAGAATGATGGACTGCAAGGCCATGGCCACACCTATGGAATCAAACCTGAAGCTATTGAGTGAAGTGTCATCAGATTCGGTTGATGCAATGATGTATCATCAGATGATTGGGTCCTTGATGTACCTGATGAATACAAGACCCGATATTTGATTTCCTTTGAACACATTGAGCCAGTTCTTGACGGATCTGAGACATGCTCACCTGGTTGCAAAGCATGTAGTGAGGTACCTAAAGGGTACAGTTGAGTATGGGCTCAAGTATGATATGAATAAGAAGAATAACCTACATGGTTATGTTTATTCAGATTGGTAGCTCCACTGAGAAGAAGAGAACCCTGGGTTTCTTCTTCAGTTTGAGATCTAATATGGGCTACTGGTTTGGCATGATGTAGTCCTGCATGGCGCTGAGTATAGCCAAGGAAAAATATGTTTCCACTTTATCGGATATTTGTGAGGTAGTGTGTTTCTTTTGAAAACTACTATTTGATTTGATTGATCTGACTTGCATTTTTTTGTATGGTGCAGAGAGGAGCAGTGAAGCTCCAATATGTGATCTAGATCAAGATCTCTTGAAAGAGGGAGTGATGAGTTCTATCATAGCCGGTGATACAGGTTTTTTGAGCATAAAATCCTAGCAAATCTCATAAGTTGCTCAGACATAATCAGTCATGTATGTTTTCCTCGGATGTAATCAGTATTGGTGAAGCTCGTAGGTTATCCTTGGACGTAATCAGCCCTGATGTGATTCTATGCTAGAAACGGCTAGAGTGAAGTTTGAGTACTTCAATGAGATGCTTGGTGTTCTTCAGATCGAGGTTCCTTCCAAGGGGAAGTGATGAGTCTGAGATCCTTTTCGAAAAGGTGGAAGGATGGGCCTCCCATGGTCGGATGTAATTGCAGAGCCTTTCTGACATGGTAGCAAGCTAGGCCTCCCATGGTAAGATGTAAGTGCAGATCCTTTTTGACATGGTGGCAGGTTAGGCCTCCCATGGTCATATGTAAGTGTTGAGCCTTTTTGACATGGTGGCAGGTTGGGCCTCCCATGTTCGGATGTAAGTGTAGAGCCTTTCTGACATGGTGGTAGGTTGGGCCTCCCATGGCCAGATATAGGTGCAGATCCTTTCTGACATGGTGGCAGGTTGGGCCTCCCATGGTCATATGTAAGTGCTGAGCCTTTCTCACATGGTGGCAAGTTGGGCCTCCCATGGTCATATGTAAGTGTTGATCCTTTCTAACATGGTGGCAGGATGGGCCTCCCATGGTTGAATGTAAGTGCAGAGCCTTTCTGACATAGTGGCGAGTTGGGCCTCCCATGGTTAGATGTAAGTACTGATCCTTTCCAACATGGTGGCAGGCTAGGACTCCCATGGTCAAATTTAATTGTTGAGCCTTTCCAACATGGTGGCAGGCCGGGCCTCCCATGGTCAGATATAAGTATTGAAGATGAATACCTACATGGAGGCTAGGCCTACATCCATCATGAAAAAGGGATGGCTCTGTAGAACTTCCTATGATGAGTAGATTTGAGAGATAGCAATAGAAACGATGATGATGATCCAGTGATGAAGAATTGTGCTGATGAACTGTGTCAAGAGAATACCTTCCTAGTTAAGAGGGAGTGTTGATGTATTTGTAACTTAGGAATGTATTCGCTTATATATTTTATATTGTAATTCATTGTACCCCGGCAGAGATGTTTGTTCCTTCAATCGGGAGAGTCATTAATATAATAAATTCATGTAAATTCATTGAGGTTAACCCTATGTTGTAATTTGGGGAAATAGTCCCCATAGTTGAGTCATATTAAGGTTTTTAGACTCTCCTAGTGAGGCCAGCCCTATAGAGTAATTGTCAAGTGGAAAACAAGTATAAATAGAGAGTGAGACTCTCTATTTGTCACACACACTCACTCAAGAGTAGTGCATGAGTGAGAGAGGAGGAGCTCACACAGGTGAGAGAGAGAACATCTATTGGAGATCATATTTGTATCTTTGGGTTTTACTTTTGCTTTTGTTGCTCATTCTATCTCTAAGGAAGTTGTGGGGTTTTCTCCTTTATGGTTTCCCCGAGGAAACTTATTTGTGTCTCTTGTCTCTTGTGATTATTGATTTTCATGTTATTCTCTCAAATAATATCCTAGATCATATTGATTAAATGATAAAACTCTAACAGTAATTACTCCATGATAGGAAGAGAAGCACTAGGAATGGTCTTTGCACTCAAAGAGTATCGTCACTATTTTCTAGCTAACCCTTTTGTGTTTTACATCGATCACCAAGAATTAAAATATTTAGTAAATAATCCTTTACATCATGGAAGAATATATCGTTGGTTACTGTTACTTCAAGAATTTGAGTTTGAAGTTGTAGTTCGACCAGGAAAATTACATTTTGGACCCGACCACTTGTCCATAATAGACACGAGGGAGGAACTGATTGGATTCAAAGATGACCTACCAGATGAAGATTTGTTTAGAGTAGAAGTTGTACCTGCCAAACTAGAAGAAATAAAACAATTCTTAGAAAATGGACAAGCACCAGAAGGAATGAGTGATAAAAAGAAAAAAAAATAGCAATGAAAGTTTCATCTTATAGCATGATAAACAGGTTCCTTTGTAAATTCAGCTTAGATGAGGTACTCTGTTGATGCGTCTTGGAGCATGAAAGAGAAATTATAATGCATGAAGCACACTATGGCCCAGCTGGAGGACATTTTCAGTCTAAGACGACTCCTAAGAAAATATAACAACTGGGATTATGGTGGCCGACATTATACCGTGATTGTCAAAAATTTGTCAGTAAATGTGACCATTTCCAATGATTAGGTTGACCTCTACCAAGAAACAATATGCCCTTAATATCGGTACAGCAAATTTTAACATTCAAAATTTGGGCAATCGACTTTATAGGACCATTTTGAAGACCTCTGAGAAGGTGAGAATCGTGCTATATTATAACAACAAATGAATACATTACTGAGTGAGCAGAGGCAGAACCTGTCGAAACCTGTTCTAGTGAAGTAAGTGCAAAATTTATATACAAAAATATTATTACCATATTCGGTTGTCCATTGACCTTAATCAATGATAAGGGGTCACACTTTATTAACAAAACTATTGCATCTTTAACATACCAATTTAAAATTGAACACTGAAGGAGCACAGCCTATCACCCTTAGTCTAATGGTGCAATTGAAGCATTTAAAAAAATTATGACAAAGTTCCTAACCAAAATATGCAATACAAACAAAAATGATTGGGATGAGAAAATTATTTCTTTTTTATGGCAATACAAAATGGCATACAAACAATCAACAGACCAAACATCGTTCTGACTTATTTATGGGCAAGAAGCAGTCGCCCCATTGCACTTTTGACAACAAACACCAATAATTTTTGACATATTACATGATGTCGAAGAAGCTAGGAAATAATGACTCCTACAATTGTCTAAACTAGAAGAGCATTGAATAATATCAATACAACACCAAGAGATCCAAAAGAAACAACAAAAATCTTGGCATGATCGAAACATTAAAAACAAGGACTTATCGATTGGAGACCCTACATTTTTGTATAACAATCAAATAAAAGGGAAACCAAACAAGTTACACACAGAGTGGATGGGACCATATCTTTTCTAAAAAATCAATGCCAACAGATCAATCCGACTAGAAATGTTACACGTTAGAGTATTTCAAAAACTTGTTAATAGTGCCCGCCTAAAGCGGTACGAAAACTGAAAAATCTAAAGATTGAAAAAAAATAGTTGCATAATTGTTATAAAAGAATTGTAAAAAAAAAGAATTAAAAAACTAAAAAAAATCTAAAAACTAAACATAGAAAAGAAAACAATAAAGAATAATAAAATGAGAGGGACTTGGATAAACTCTCAGGAAGGAAGTAGCAGAACACCATTCCGAAGAAATATCCACCAACAACATAACTATCAACATGACGAATACCTCCCATTCCATCGAAATTTTCACAACCATGATGCATATCGACAAAAAATAAGGCCCAACGGTCCAATCAAACCATCATGATCATTGACAGAAGGAGCACCAAAACCAGGGCGCATTAAAAGAATACTCAACAAAGCATCCTTCGCAGTCAAACTCACCATTAATATTTTCATTGACCAGATGCCTACCTGACCCACCTATAAATACCACACCAGATGAATACTACACATCACTCCATGAAGAGTTAGAAAGCCAAAGCTATCAGACCCCTGAGACCAATGTACCTCTACGAGAACCAGAGCATTTTGCTGACAAGATGGTACTGAAAAAGAGAAGATATACAATAAGAAAAATAAAAGAGGTAGAAACCGCCACAACCCCATTGGAAGAAATACTAGAGAACATTCGCAAAGAAAAATTCCTAGAATCATCATGGTGGAGATTATGGAAATAAATCGAATAATGGTCATACAAAGACAACAAAATGACCCTGGAAGCTCAAAAAATTACCACCAACACAATTATAATCTACCTAAATGCACCACTCATGGAAGGCTTTGGGGGAACAAAGGACATTATATAAAAGTTCATTGTTAGCTGGTACCACAAGGTAAAATTCTATTTTGATAGACCTATTGAGGTATTTGGTGACATCATCTACAGACTTACTGGACTATCAAACAAAGGTGAACCAATTCCCGTAAAGGTAAATCGATGACTAGTTGAAAAGCAAACAGGAAATCCAGCAAGGAAGAACACTATAGGAATGGTAATCAACCAAGTTCGGTACACCATGCCCAATATAGTGGAAAAAATTATCTCTATAGGTCTAACCACTATAGGGAGCGGCTGTGACTTAAGACTCGATATCTTGGAAGCCGTCGTGAATGTAGCGAAACAGGAAAAACTTACTGCTGGGAACAATACCTAGCATACTTTATTAAGAACATATGTGTAAAGTGTCAAGAGGAAGGAACACCAATTTGATTTCAATCCTTAATCACATGGATCACAATGTACTATATTCAACCTATCGGAGATCCAGAATTTAATGAGCCAAAAATATTCGGTATGTGCAACTTCAAACCATTTTCAATGGTTAGAAATTATGAGAAGTTAGAGTGAGCCATGGTCTTGTTGGACACTTGGTTCCAAAACTTAAAAATAAAAACAGCCATATGGAGGGTACCACATAATGTCTAAATATTTCTATCATCGTCTACACACATTCAACTAGAATTAGACCACACTACAGTCTTATTCCTATAGGGGGCAGCAGGAAAGGCTCAACCTCTCTATTACTATCTAGAAGTTGAAGACATATTTGAAGAACTTGCTCAACAATCTAACACTAAGATAGCCATACCAGCAATTGCAAAGAAGATTGATCAGTCGATCATCAATCCTTTGAATGACTAAGAAAAATAGGAGGATTATGAGGTACATCTTCATATCAGCACTTTTACCTTAGAGGACACTCTAGAAGAGGAGGTAAAAACTCTTCAAGTATATATAGTACCATATAAACAACAATTTATTGAACTAACACAACAATGGGAGGAGGAAGCAGAACAAATAGATGAGGAGACTTAGTCCGATAACCTACCTCCAGAGTATTCTATGACAAAAGAAAAAATCTGTCAATTAGTTGTCGAAATATCTAAATACTGACAGAAGAAAAGGACTCTAGTTAAAGGAAAGGGAAAACAAATACTTATTCTTCTAGAAGAGTTTGATGATGAAGATGATCTACACACTAGGGCCGCAGAAATCCTAGAGGATGCTACCAAAAGTAAGGTATCATTCAAATAACAAACTAAAAAGTTCATCGCAAAATATGCAAGGAATCTGAGAGCAAAGAAGTTAAAATTTTTTACTCCTCTTGAGGTTGAGCATGTTGACCTAAACACCACTTCACCACCCCCATCTCCAACCCATGTAATCAAAGAAGGATTACCAACTTCGACACCTGTTACACCAACAAACCCATACTTACAAGCACTACCTGAAATACTACGAACAAAATTTGATAAATATGTTGACCTACAAGAGTTTATCAACTGAGTTCCCAACCTTTTTCCCACTATTTAGTAACTAAATATAACAAAACTAGTTGTTGATTCAGGAACCCAACAACGAATTCTCACCATCCCACAATTTTTGGACCAACCACAAAGTTCTGTACCAGGACCACAAATCATGGGAGTCATCAAATCCACATTCCAAAGAAACCTCGACAAAACCTATGAAGTTTTAGTAGCACAAACTTCATCATTCATAACACATTCCATCGAAAATCCCTTACTTCTGATTAATGAAGAAGATGAAGGAACCATCTCAGTTGAACTTGTCAAAAATGACCAAGTCAAATTATTAGCACTAAATCAAGAAATGGTCGAACATATAGAATATGGCAATCCTAATGAACCTGCTGAATCACCACAAGTGGTCAAAAACCCTTCACTGACAGATTCCATCCCAAAACCTTTATCGAATTCAGAACAACTACCCTCACCTACACCGTCTTCAGCCACACCTCCCTCCTCCACACCACCATGTACTGTCCCCCTCCTTGAAACTCAGTTAACAAACCCCAACATACCAAGCATTACCACATAACAACCACATACCTTACCATCGCCAAAAGAAGCAGCTGAAGCTCAAAATAGAGAACAAGAGTGGCGAAGAAGGAAAGAAAGAAAAGAGAGAGAAAAAAGAGAAGGAACAAAAAAAGCAAATACAACTGAAATAGCAACAGGTACCATCAGGTATTTACTTGGCTCAATTAGGATTGACCAAAGTAGTGGACACACAAAATATCAGAGATGAAGAGCTATACCAACTAGTGGATTCCCTCAATAAAGAATCAAGAATAAGAAAAGAGAAAAGAAAGGAACAAATTGAAAGATTAAAGATAGAAAAAAACTAATTTTCTAACAAGATGCCAAGATTTGGCAAGGCAAGTCATCCCACTACCAGAAGGATTCGACACCGACAGACCGTTGGAAAGAGAATACCAACTATTTGAAAGTGTCATGTCGAGTTTTCAAGCACAACTATAGGAAAGAAACTAAGAGCATGCAGAAGAGACCTTTGTATTAGTGTGAAATCAGTATACAACATTCTCAACAACTCATAATTTATTGAAGGAACATTTTGCAGAACCTATTGCTACAGAATAAATTCTGAGGAATTGGTACACCTATTACAACCAAGTGTTTCAGCAAGTACGATAGACTCGTGAGCTCATTAATTCACTACAAAACTGACAGAAGAGCACAAAAGCACTGGAGAAGATAACTTAGTACCAACTTATGTTAGAGATGTCCAAACTCGACAAATTAGAGAAATAAGAAAACCAATGGATTAGTCAATCCAACTGCAGCATAGACAACCTTGACAAGATTTGTCCGCACATGAAAAGACTACTTGATACTGTTGAGGAAAAAGCACAAATCCTCGAACCCGACATGAGAAACATTGTTGACTTAAACATACAGTAGAAGATGGTGAACTTTTCGAGTCTCACAACTATGACTATCGATATCCAGAACGTACTCTGCACATGGGAGGAGTTCCAGCATCAGTTAGCAGTTACAACAGAAGCAATCATGGAATTTTGTATACAGAAACAACCATCAATCACACGACACAACCCATGACAAAGCATTATAGAACCTACTTGAGACATAAATTTTTCCACCTCCCCTGTTTCTTCGGGACGAAAAAATATTTTGTTCCTAGAAGAGATATTGGAGGATCTAGTTGGCTTAGCTAAATAGACTCATTAGTCGACTAATTGTAGAATAGGTCGAACTCATAGGTCGTGTCGCTTTGTTGAACTAACAAGTAGTTACTATAACTATTTTGTAAATATATATAGGATGTTGAGCCCGATAGATACTTGGTTCAGTTTGTTGTATGAACCCACATGTGTACTGAGTAATATAATCTTCCATTCTGTCTACCATTCTTATTTCTTGCATCTAATATCCTTATATGATTATTTATGTGTATTACCGGTAACCTTGCAATCTGATTGATTACAACAGAAATTCATTATCTAATTTAGTTGTTTCTAAATTTTATGCCATTAGTTGGGAACAAGCAGATAGATGGGTTCTATTTCATACAAATGAAGTTGATCCATGGATATAGTAAGTAACATGACCTAATTTTTTCTTTTATTTCTATTTTTTTAAACACATTTAGAACCATTTTCATTGTCCATAATTGCCAAATTAGGATGCATAAGATGGATATTGCCAACTTAGTACCCAAGCCCAAAAATATGAAGCTTTATTGCAAAAACTCCACACCCAAAATTTTATGAGTTAGCTAAAAAAGAAATTGATGATGTGTTATTTATATTATAAGTACTTCAATATTATTAAATGAGAATATTGACATGTAGGAAACTAAATATTTCTTTAAATATTAAACTTTGTTCTAACATCCTTTTAAAATATATAGGTGGAAGAAAATTAAAATGTCTCTGATACACTTAAATGGCTTGTAGACGGTCCCATAAAAATTTTGAACAAGTACAAGAGATACCTAATCAATGGCTATAGATTCCATATCAAAAGTACAGAGAATGAGTGAACCACCCAAAATAGAGGTGTGTGCATAGAATTTCAAACATTTATGAGATCAAGTTCCAAATATGTAAATCCTATATTTCAAAAACAACATGTTATGGAGTGATAACATATATTATTACTTTGGATTATTTTTGTATGGAGTACACATTTTTCAAATGTGATTGGGTCGATGTTTAAAATAAGAGAGGGACTCAAACTAATGATTTGGGTTTTATGATGGTGAATAAATGTCTAATTCAAAAGCATTGGAAAGATGATCCATTTATTCTGGCATTGCAAGCCAAAAATGTATTCTATGTATAGGATCCAATTGATACTGATTGGTATATAGTGTTAACATGTCCTCCAAAGGAGTTGAGAAATGATATAACATGTGAACTTGAGTGTGTATATCTATCAAGGGTTACATACTTTCAAGAAAAAAAATGCATAAATGAAGAAAGTAGAGTGGATGTTGATTTGGATGTGGATTATGTCTGTTTAGATTGTGAAGGAATATGGTTGAATGTTTATACATAGTTTCCTTAGTTGTAGGCACCATTTTCCCCACAAGTAAGCCCATGGTTGATGCAACAAATGAATGCATAGTTACAGTACTACAGAATATCCCAAACCTGTTACAAGCATGTCAAACTAACTTATACAGTTTATCTAAAGTTCAAATGTAAAGACTGTGACTCCTAATTCAGGATTTAAAATCATTTGGAATAAAAAAAATTAAATTCTTTAAGATACAAATAATTTAATTTTACTATAGTGGGAAATTCTTTCTTTTTTCAGAAATGCCAGCAATCCAACTCAGAGGTAAAATATTGCCAAAACGGGTAAAAATTTCAAATGGTATATTTTAATTCTACTTTTGAACTATATATAGAAAAATTTTAAATTTTTGGGTTTCTAGTCTATAGTTTGAAAATTATTTTTATAATTGAACTAATACCATGTCTTTTTCCATAATGCAACAAGTTCAAAGTCTTTAAAAAATTCATTTTCCACGAGTCATATAGGGTAGGATTTGGGTCTTTCACATGTACTTTTGTATCGATACCTTATCCGTTTTATCCCTAGGATTACCTCTTTGACCACTGACTATGGTGTTTAACCATTTTTACCTTGTCTACATCATTGTTCCTCCATGGATAGGACCTCCCTTCCATTAGTACCCTAGTTTAGAACACTTTTTTCATCTTTTGGTACTCATGCCGCATTTGTCGTAGGTTTGCAGGAGTATTCTTAGCTATTTTTCACGCCAAATTGAGCCTAATTTTGGTCTCTTTTTATAAGCTATCCCTTTTTATAAGGCTCCCCTCCCCTATGGATTTTCTTTAGGCCCAAGTCTAACTCCTCAAAATAGACTTGACTTCCGATTAAACATGTTCGTTCAGGCTCGTTAAGAATATGTGAATGGGCATCCACATTTGTGGTAGGTTATCAAATTTTCAAACCATGTGGAATAATACAAAAAATGAGCACTCTCTTTTCTTTGAAATTGAGAAGAGTATTCTCAGGTATAGGTTTATCACTTTTCTGGACCTGAGGGACTAAACTTACGGAAAAGGAACCCCCTGTAAGAGCTTACTTTTCTCTTTTTCGTGCTCTGGACCCAAACATAAAAAAGATTCCGAGCATACTTTATGACTTTGTCATGCTTGCAAAACTCAAGAAAAAACCATCGAGTTTACTGTTGTAAGCCCCATTTCTCATAATCAAATGGATCTTTCCTGAGTGATCTTACCTTCCTTCACACTCATAAAACTCAAGCTATATGCTACTTTTGAAGGAGCGGTGGGTAGGTGGTAATTTAACCTTTTTGGGACCTTCCTAACTAAGTATGAAAAAGGTGTTCCTTACTTCTTCGTAAGCTAAGAGTTCTTATGTGGTTTGTTTTATGTTTTTCCATCCTCAAGAGACTAAATTGTATGAAAAATCACCCCCCTAAAGTCTTCTTCGGAGTTTTCAGACTCTCAAAATATGAAAACACCAATGAGCATGTACTAGTTTGGGCTTGTAAAATCCACGAATAAGTAACTTTATCAAGCATTATTCTCTTCCCTCTTCAAGCCTGTCAAAAATGAAGAGAGACCTTAGTTGAATTTCTTGGACTCGTTAAAATTTAACATGAAAGATAAGGAAGAAGTACTCTCTTTGGGTTATAAACAGTGGCAGCATGTCATCCTTGAATATAGCACTCTCTGAAATTTTTGATACTCATGTTTCAGTTTACACTTTTTTCTTAGCTATTACTTCAAGTTTCTTACTCCTCCACTTGTCCTTTATACATGGGGAATTTGATCATGTCTCCTACATGACAGATAAGTCTAGTTGTTCTATCTGTAAGTTAAAAGTTTCCTTGGGTCATCTCTGTGTTGTTCTCACTGTTCAAGGATCTACCCTTTCATCTTATTATTATCCTGATTCCATCATTATCCTATCTAATTATTACTTGTGTATACCTTCTCGTATCCCATTCCTAGTCACTCTTGTGATCTGTTGGAGGATACATTACCTTCCTCATCATAGTATGGTTTCTCATCATTACTTCCTGAAGACAAAGACCTAGAGATTTGACGATGGTACCTTAGGATTCACTATCATGATTGGTGAAATCCTTTGCTTTAGTTGTCAATTTCAAACATTATCTGACATTCTGTTGAATTATTTCCATGTTCTACTTTACCACATATATTCACACGGTAAGGATTGTACTGGTTCCTTTGGATTTCGATGAAGACCTTAGGTTCACATTTATAACCTAAGTTGCGTAAGATTGTGTTATGATCATTTACACAACTTCCATATTTTGAAGACTTGTCATTGTATATTGTGGCTTCGATCCACCTTTGTAATATACGTGGTCTTGTACCCGTATCACATGATGTAATCAAATATTGTAAAGGAGATAGTGTTCCATTACATTGAACATGGCATCCTCAGATATTATTTTGTATATGACATTAATATGTATTTTTTTCAGTTACTTCCTCTGCTACCTTGGACACTTGAGTTCTCCAAGATTAAAATATTGTAATGTATTACGGCCATCACTTCCCTCTGACCTCACACATTCGGGATCATCTGTTATCAACCAAAATGGTACTTCTATGTCTGATTACTGACATCTAATATGTGGGGAGACAAAAGGACAAATAAGATTGAAGTAGCCCAAACACTATAGATGTGCATGACTGATGATACATAATCTCCTGACTAGCTCAATATATTTTTATTTGGTGATTAGGGTTGCACACGTGACTATTTTCATTGAAAACCATGTTTCACACACGAGTGTTTGCATTGCAACCCGCATGTACATTGAACACATGATTTGCCTTAAAGAAATGAGCTTGTCATACGCTCATTTCCTGTACTAATACTCATGTGTACCTTAATATAATGATAAAAAATATAAATCATGATTATTCGATATCAGTTGAGTCTCTAATCATAACTATATCAACTGTCTCAACCATCCTAACCTTTGAAACCTCTTTATTTCCCCACGTATAAATAGATGGCATGGGATGGGGCTAATCAATAATTATTGGAAGAGAAAATTTATGCTGGTGGTATGCCTTCAGACATCTTGGAGAAATAGAACTTAGTGTCCTTGGTTTACAAAATGAGTCATTGTTTCAAAAGTTGGGTTGTAATCTCACCATTCTTTGTTTATTAATAAAGAAAGTTCTTCTTCCAATCTTTGTATTGTTTCATTCTTGTATACGATGGATTATGAATTGTTTCAATTATTTTATTATTAATATGCATCTCATTAACCATTGATATATATACAAGATATTGCTGGAAGAATTTGTTCTTTGAAGGTGAATTGAAGAAGCCCTGGAAGCTTTGGAAGAGATTGAAATAGGAGAAGACAAAGCTTAGATCAACCGTCACAAACCAAGTTTTCCAAGTTTCCTTCCTATTCCTATTTAAATTTCTACAAAAGCTAATTGTCTGCAATTGTCTTAGTAAGTTGGAAACCCCAAAGACCCTAGGGTATGTTAACCCAAAAATCCCCCACAGCTCTCAATGGCCTACACCACCCAAAGAAACCACCTCACAACACTCATTTCACTCCATAAGACCTTCCATGACCTTCCATTTGACCCCCACACCTCCAAAAGAGCCCAAGGATGAAGAAAAGGGCTAAAAACCCCAAAAAAGAGCCCAAAATAGACCCACAGGAGCTAAAGCCCTCAAAAAGGGGCTAAAACCTTAAAAGGGGCTAAAGTTAGGGCGAAAGAGGCTAAAGGACCAAAAAAGGGGATAAATCCTTGACCAAAGGATTAAGACCCTAAAATCCCTTGGAAAAACTATAAAAGGAGGGTGGGGGGTCACTCTCAAAACATTCCTCCCTTGCATACTGTTATGCTGCCCAAGTGGATTCCTTGAGACCATTTGCCTCTCAAGCCACCCACACTCCCTCTCATCCATATTCCCTTTGAGCCATAGCTCCCCCATTGCCAAGAGAGAGGTGCTTCTCCAAGCTAGGGCATGGTGGCCCATTTCCACCAAGAGGTATAATTTTTGTTTTATTTTGTTTATTTGAGTTTTTTTAACATCTAGTTGCTTGCAGTTTTATGGCCTAAAATGTTCTTGCAGGTCTCCATTGTTGTATGCAGGGTCTTGGAGGTCTTTAACCCATAACCTTGTGTGTAGAGGGGTTCCATCTTTGCTTTTATTTCTGTCTAGTTTCATTCCCACTTTTCTTTTCTGTATTTCCACATAAGAACCTACCCTTCCATCCTATAGATGGAAGGGAGCCATTCCTACCCTGTAGCAAGGAGAAATCCCTGCTACAGAACTGGCGACTCCGCTAGGTCAATCCCACAGGATCCCTGGGCCAAACTTTTTATTCTCAAGTTTTTAAAATTTTTGCCCTACTTTTTCAGAAATTTCATGTTAAATCCATGTTAGATTCTTGTTTATTTAAATTTATAGTTGTTTATAATCCTCCTCAAGGCCAATCCAAGCCCATTTGGCCACAGTACCAATTACTGTTGGCCATTCATGGTTTGCAAATCACTCAACTGTGTAAAACAGTCGAACCGAATTTCTGAAAATTCACCTGTTTTCAGGCTTGTTTTCTGCCCAAACAGTTGAGTCATTTGTGAATATTCCCAAGAATAGGGGTGAAAGAGTCCATTTCCAAAGTGGTTTTTTGACCATTTGAGGTAATTCCTCACGGTTTGATCAAAATCCAATTCACAAAACAGGACTTTTACAGGTGCGCGACCCATTTTTGGGATTTTTAATTACAGTTTCTATTTTTATTTTCTGCATTTTATTTCATGAACAATGTGTAAATGTTAATTAAATCATTTCGGCTTAATAAAATTAATCTAGTCTAACTAAAATCAACTCAAAATCAACGATCTTGCTGCTCCCTTCCTCCTCTACCCAGTCATCAACCTCCGAGGTATTCTGGGATACGACAAAGGGACAACTCGTATAGATCTAGGAACTCCATGGCATTTTTTCAAAACCACTAAAACCAGGTGACCTGGAAGGTATGAGGGGTAGAGAAGGAGGGCTTCTCACAGCACTAAGTGTCCTCCCTGCTTGACCAACCTAGCACTTGGGAGGTGACCTGAGGATCTACGGATAGGCTTAGTCCCATTGTGTTGAGAGCCCAACACCTTCTCTTGGTTGAAGAAGAATACCACTGAGAGGTAGACACTTAGTTTGGCCAACAATTCAGGGTTAATCACCATATTTTCTTACAAGTTTCTGTTTACATTTGCATTCAAAACCATGAATTCATAAACCATATTGCAAACCAACACACCATAACACATAATTAACCCAACTCAAATCATGATGTTGAGTGAGCCTTAAAAGTTACCAAATTTACACTAAATTCAACCAACTTTGTAGTCTTTGAGGACATAAGTCCCTGACTGCTACAACTGTGGGAAGTACTTGGGCTTTGCCCAGAAACTCATAGTGAGGAGTACCATAGGAACCACAAAATAGCTGGCCGCTGAGAGGAATTGCCAAGCGAAATGGGCAACGACCCCTTCCGATTGTGTAGAGTTACCCATGAGGAACAAGCCAAGCGCTATCTTCTGGCAGTATTGGTGGCCGAGAGAGCACCTTCAGCCAGTAGGAAGCCATTGAAACCGGGGTCCAAATTTCATACCCACCAGTTTCACACAAACAAGCCAACAAAATTGATCCTCCACGATCTTCCTCGTGCCTAAGAGGTGAACCACCACAGTTTGGAATACTCAATCGGCACCATCATAGCCATTCTCAGTTATCTCCCACACCATCAGAGGGCCATACAGCCTCTGATTCTAATTCAGACCCATATCAGTCTGAACCAGATCTCCACATCGCACCATCTAGCCCCATGGATACTGCAAACCCGGATCCATTTTCCGGTCTAACCTTAGCAAGTGGACCCATGTCCACATCAGAACCAGTCACCCACAATGTGGCAAGTAGCCCAAGAACAGTCATGAAGATTGTCATTAGCCAATTTCCACCACCCATAGTGACCAGCCAAGTTGGTCCAGTGGCCACACATGGGGGCAATGGCCCCTCCACACACATTGTCCCACCTACCATGCAGGGGGGCAGTGCACCAACCACCCACATTGCCCCTACTGCCATACAAGGGGGCAATGCCCAAGCCACCCACACCTTCCCACCCACAACACTTGGGGGCACTGGCCCATCCGCCATGGTGCCACCACAAGCAACCCCAGCTATGCAGATGCATTATGTACCTGCAAACCTGATCCAGTGGATTATTCCTCTGAAAGATCCAATATGGTACATGGTTCATAGAAACGGTGGTTGAAGGAAATCGGACGGCGAAATCTTTAACAGATCGAAAGTTAAAAGGATTCTGGTAGCCACAATGGGGAAGCTCAACGGACATTTAGACGGATCAGAAGGCGGAACAATTTGAGAGCTGCAACGGTGGAGCTCACAAGACCTCTTCCCCATCCGCAACTACGAAAAACAAATGACTGAAGCTTCTGATTCGAAAACCAACAGTCGATGGAGATGGAGTTCATCATAGCCATTGCTTGTCCTCTTCCACAACAGCAGAAGCTCAAATGACTAAACCTTCCGATTCAAGTACTCAAACATTGCAATGGTTCGCGTGGGGCACATTTTGGAAACGGATTTGCAGAATCTTGATGCCGCGTGATTACAACGCCAGGAGATGAACAGCCTGTTGGCATTTGAGAGAAGAAGGTGAACAGTCGTATGGCCGCATTGCACGGGATGTGAACAGTCGCGTTTTCTTGGACGTTTTGGCTCATTTGTAATGGCCAAGATGAGTATTAAAGGAGGAATCCGTTCAGTAGGGAAAGGAGTTCGGGACGGCAGTTCGTTGAGAGCGCAGAAGGTTTTCTCGGTTATGAGAAGCTTGAAAAAAGTTAGCTGTAAAATTATTGCAGATGCTGTTAGGGTAAAGTTGACCATTCTCTGTTACATGTGGGCTTCTTTGCCTTTTGAAGACCCGATTGTAATTTCCAGAGAGGAGTCTTGAATACTTTCTGTTCATCCTTTTGTTTTACAGTTTGCTGTAGTTAATTTTGACAGAGACAAAAGGATAGCAGGAGAGTTTTGCTGCAATTTATCCAGAGTGTTGTTTGTATTTAGAAGTCGACCATTCTCTGTTATAGTTTGGCTTCTTTATCTTTTGAAGTCCAAGTTGTAAGTTCCAGAGTGGAGGTCTTGAAGACTTCCTGTCCAGCATTCTGTTTCTGCAAATGCTGAGGTTGATGCCAGAACCGTTTTGTACCATTTTGAGAAATTAATTGGATCGGTTCCCATTGGAGAGGGACCCGGAGACGTAGCCCAGTGGAGGGGGTGAACTCCATTATCAATTTCTATCTGTGACTTTGGGTTCTTTGTTTTCTGTTTGGCATATTTTTATCAGTCTTGTTTTTCATTCCTGTTCTGAACATTTAATTTCTATTAATGTTGTCCCATTAATTAACCTGTTACACTCATTATTTTACAACAAACTTTTAAAGCACTAAGTTGAGATCCTACGGATCATATTATGGTATCAGAGCTGGTTGACTGTTGTGCAAGTTTGTGAATGCTTACCAGGTCCAGGTTAAAGGTTGGTGAAGGAGAATTAGTTGAAGGAGATCCTGAGATTGGCTCCAGGAGAACATTCTCAAGAACCATGTCTTCTCCATGAGGGGAAGAAGAAGGACATACCGAACGGGAAAAACCTTTCATTTCTGAAACTGAGTTTCTAGAGGCTTTTATGAGCATGAAATCCATGATGGAAATTCTGCTCAATGAGTGAGTAGAAAGGAAGAAGAAAGAAGAAGGATCTTCATCCAGAGATGCAGAAGTGAAGCCTGAAGAAAAGGGTAAAGGAGTAGGAGGTGATGGTGATCCTCCTAACACAAATCAAACTTTTTCTTCTTCTCATACTTATCATTCTAATAATGCAAGTCCTAATATGCCTTATTTAAAATTGGATGTAAAATTTGAATTACCTATTTATAATGGAGATATAGATGCTGAAAAATTAGACAATTGGATCAAGCAGCTTGAAGTATATTGCAGGGTGCAGGGCATTAATGATGACCCTTCCAGGATTCAATTGGCCACTTTGAGGATGAGTGGAATGGCTCTTACTTGGTGGGAGAGCAAGATTCAGCAAGATCTTCGAAAGAATGGTAAAATTATTTCAGTTTGGAATGAATTCATTGAAGTATTGAGGAAGCAATTTTATCCTTTAGGTCACATGCAGCAACTAATAATGAGCTAGCAAAATTTTAGACAAGCTAAAGGAAAAAGCATTCAGGAATATACTCATGAATTTAGAAAGAGGGCTATTGCATTGAATGTTTCATTGGATACACAAGAAACTCTTCTTAAATATATTGGTGGCATGCATTCTTATTTGCGACATACTTTGTTGATGTTTAACCCCAGTAATTTGGATGATGTATGTGTTCAAGCTACACATTTAGAAGCTAGGGGTAAGCATGATGATGATTCGTTTATGAAGAAGTCATCTAAATTTGACAACAAAGATAAAAGCAAATATAAGGGAAAGGAAACAGCTACCATCACGAAAGAGGGTGAAAGACCCACATGCTCACATTGTCAGAAAGGGCATGATGTTTCAAAGTGCTGGAAAATTCATCCAGAATTAAAGCCAAAGTGGATGAGAAGAAATAAAAACAAAGATAAGGATAATCAAGCAGCTACTGCAGCAATAATTCAAGACTTGGGATCTGATTCAAGTGATGAGACTAAGATCACAGCAATAGGGATCTGAGGTAAAGATGAAGGTATATCTCTTTCTATTGATGCAAGTTCAAGTTCTAATTCATGTGCAAGTACAAGTACAAATCTGCTATCTACTTCTATGCAAAGTGATAAAAGAAGAAGTGAACTGTTTCATGTTCGTGTCATTACAAATCATACAAAGATTGATACTCTGTTTGATAGTGGTTCTCAAGTGAATTTGATATCAGAAGAAGTGGTTAAGAAACTTAATCTAGTTACTAGTCCTCATGAAAAACCTTATCCTCTTGGTTGGGTTACTAATGATACATAGTTGCAAGTTACAAAGAAATGTATTTTGAAATTTGCAATCACTGAAAAGTTTAGGGATGAGGTAGAACTGGATGTATTGCCACTTGACATTTGTGGAATTGTACTTGGGAGTCCATATATGTATGACAGGAAAGCAGTATTTTATAGAGAGCAGAATAAGTATCATCTTTTTAAAGATGGTGTGGAATACATTATTCATGCACATCATATGAAAACAAATATAGCATTAGTCACTACAAGTCAAATGAAAATGATAGCGAATGCTAGTAGGAAGTTTGCATTAATGGTTGTTAAAGGTGAATCATTGGTGGAACATGGAATTAAATTAATTAAATGTGTTCCCAAGTATGGTTCTTTGTTTCAGGGACCTGAAAGATTATCACTTAATAGATATGTACAACATGAAGTGCAGTTGCAGCAAAGCATGCCTCTTCCAAATCTTGGCATGAATCGGATGATTATGCAAAAGACTGTTCATGATTATTTGCAGCACATGCAGTGCATTAAATCTCCTTTTGAGAACTGTTTTTGTTATCTGTTGAAGTCACCTGTAGACTTTTCTTTCAGCTAAAAAGATGTTAGAGTTGGAAATCATGATGCAAAGAAAACAGTGCAGCAGATAGTGCAAGAACAGTAGGAGATGAGTCAGGCAATTTGCAAAGCCAGACATGAAAATCATCTTCCTTTTGAAGTTGAGAAGCAAGTTTGGTTGCAGATCATCAAGGGAAGGTTGAATGGTAAAAAAATCAATTTTGTTTATGATCATTTTGAGATCTTTGAAAAGAAGTGTAAACATTCTTTTTGTTTGACCTTATCTCCAGTTGCATATGCAAAGAATTTTAAATGGTATGAACCTCCTTTGGTCATGGACAAGGAGACTAATATGCAGATTCTAAGCAAGGTAGGATGTATGGAGATTGGAATGGTGAGGAAGTGGTACCCTCACCTACCTGCAGGATCATCTAGGATTTTGGAGGTCCAAAATCTCTCCAATGGGGAGGATTGATCCGGCGGATTATTCCTCTGAAAGATCCAATATGGTACATGGTTCATAGAAACGACGGTTGAAGGAAATCGGACGGTGGAAGCTTTAACAGATCGGAAGTTAAAAGGCTTCTGGAAGCCGCAACGGGGAAGCTTAGCGGACATTCAGACGGATCGGAGGCGGAACAATTTGAGAGCCGCAACGACGGAGCTCACAAGACCTCTTCCCCGTCCGCAACTACAGAAAACAAATGACTGAAGCTTCCGACTCGAAAACCAACAGCTGATGGAGATGGAGTTCGTCGGAGCCATTGCTTGTCCTCTTCCGCAACGGCGGAAGCTCAAATGACTAAACCTTCCGATTCAAGTACTCAAACATTGCAATGGTTCACGCGGGGCGCATTTTGGAAACAGATTTGCAGAATCTTGATGCCGCGTGATTGTAACACCAGGAGATGAACAACCTGTTGGCATTTGAGAGAAGAAGGTGAACAGTCTTATGGCCGCATTGCATGGGATGTGAACAGTCGTGTTTTCTTGGACGTTTTGGCTCATTTGTAACGGCCAAGATGAGTATTAAAGGAGGAATCCGTTCAGTAGGGAAAGGAGTTCGGGACGACAGTTTGTTGAGAGCGTAGAAGGTTTTCTCGGCTATGAGAAGCTTGAAAAAAGTTAGCTGTAAAATTATTGCAGATGTTGTTAGGGTAAAGTCGACCATTCTCTGTTACATGTGGGATTCTTTGCCTTTTGAAGACCCGATTGTAATTTCCAGAGAGGAGTCTTGAAGACTTTCTGTTCAGCCTTCTATTTTACAGTTTGCTGTAGTTAATTTTGACAGAGACAAAAGGATAGTAGGAGAGTTTTGCTGCAATTTATCCAGAGTGTTGTTTGTATTTAGAAGTCGACCATTCTCTGTTATAGTTTGGCTTCTTTATCTTTTTAAGTCCAAGTTGTAAGTTCCAGAGTGGAGGTCTTGAAGAATTCCTGTCCAACATTCTGTTTCTGCAAATGCTGAGGTAGATGCCAGAACCGTTTTGTACCATTTTGAGAAATTAATTGGATCGGTTCCCATTGGAGAGGGACCCAGAGACGTAGCCCAGTGGAGGGGGTGAACTCCGTTATCAATTTCTGTCTGTGATTTTGGGTTCTGTGTTTTCTGTTTGGCATCTGTTTATCAGTCTTGTTTTTCATTCTTGTTCTGAGCATTTAATTTCTATTAATGCTGTCCCATTAATTAACCTATTACACACATTCTTTTACAACAAACTTTTAAAGCACTAAGTTGAGATCCTACGGATGAAAACCCCACCCCCATTGCAGCCCCATCCCACATCAATTTGGGGTCAAATCTGCCATTCATGGCTCATTTGAACTTACCTGACTTGGAAAGATTGACGAATGACCCCATCCGTCACCAAGATTTTTAGCCACCCATGCCAACTAAGCTGCCTTCAGATATCCCAAAGTTTGAAGGCAAAGTCAGAGAATGTCCCCAAATTCATATATTGACATTCCATCTATGGTGCTCGTCCAATAGCATCGTAGAAGACTCCATCAGACTAAGGTTTTTCCAACGCACCCTTACAGGTGCCACGGCCAAACGGTACATTGAGCTACCACAAGCCAAGTACCCCGACTTCAACTCCCTATCCTTCATGTTCCTGCAGTATTTCTAGCTCCCGGTCAGATATGATGAGGGGTTGGAGATCCTGCTATCTTGCTGTCAAAACACCGCCACTCGCATCACTGATCATATCCATGAGTGGCAGTGGCGCCGCAGCTTGTGCAAGATCCAACTTGATGATAGGATCTTCTTAGATTGGTTCCTTAAGACTTTGCTCCCGCCCATCGCAAAGGACGTCGCATTTAAATGTCCCCAATCCAAAGAAGAGGCCATATTGAAGGCCCAACAATTTGACCTCATCTACGCCCAGTCGGGATACTTGTATATCGTCATCCCAAACGATCCCCGTCCAAGTACCTCTTACCGTGATGCACCGGGGGCATCCGATGCAGTGGATGGAATTATAGGGCCAGTCTCTCAACAACCACCGCCTCGACCGACACCACCTGCCATTGCACCACATGCTTACCAAAACCAAAATTCAGACTATGCTAGAATGATGTCTCAGTCTGGAGTGACAACTTCCTATGCACAACCTGCGCCATCGCAGCAGGCTCAAGCTATGGCTTGGCCAACACAGCAGTATGCAGGGAAAATTCCCACATTCATGGCACCACCACCACCACAAATCTACTATGCACCACCAGTGCAACAAGTTCAAGCACTCGCCCCTGCTCCACAAACTCCACCCACCCCACCCGCTCCATTGGGACAAGTGTTTGCACAGCAAAACCGTCCCAACCAACCTACCCCCAAAATCAACAAGGGCAATCTAGAAATAACTGGCCCCGCAATTAGGGAAACAAATAAATGCAAGGAGGCGCTCAACAACCGAATCCTCCCAACAATGCTGCAACAAACCAGCCAGCCCAGAATCCCCCATGACAAAATGCACTGAGGCGCAATGCCCCATTGCGCACAAACCAACCATGCACACTCTGTGAGGTCTATGGGCACTATACATTCGAGTGTCCCCTCATGGGCCACATGAAGCAGGCCATTCAAAACGAGGCCCAACAAGCTCCCAACGCTACAAACCAAGCACAACCCAACCTGGAACCACAAGGACCTCCTCCCATGGTGCTTCAAAACCCACTACCAGTCCAAGGGTTGGTGGCAACTACCACTCCTCCCCAGGCCACTCCCACCACTCCAAGGGCACCAACCACGGCCAAAACAGGTGTCCACCACCTAATGACCATGACCACTGAAGAGGTCAACTTACAGACTACACAAAACCAATACCGTACCACTACCAAACCTGTTGACTCGTCAGCAGCATCTACTTCTAAGACAACCAACCTACCTTTTCAGTTACCCCCATTCCCATGCCCCCCATACGTAGAATCGCCAATAATTCCACAACTAGAGCTGTAGTCAGCTATAGCATAGTGGATGGTTTGGCCCAAACACCAACTTCCATGTCTGCTCTTGAGGTACTTAAAACATGCCCAATGCAGCGGAAATCCCTACTAGCCGCTCTAGGGGTAGGAGACCCCTTCGATTCCAAGATGATAACCTTTGATTTACATTGAGGTCGTCAATGCTCAATTGGATTACAACCTCCTCCTTGGGAGGAGTTACATGTACGCCATGCAAGCAGTTGCGTCAACTGTCTTCCTCCTCATGATGTTCCCCCATGAAGGGAAGATTGTGACGGTTGACCAGCTCACCTACCATGATCCGCAAGGGTTAACAACACCTACCAACGTTATCCCTACCATCACCACCATTGAGCCACAAGGAACAACCACACACACTAACGTCATCCCCGTAACTAACACCATGGTTGAAAACACACCAGCTTCCCCACCATTGAATGTGGGCCCTGGGTTGTTTACCGATCCCACCATGATGGCTCCTTTCCCATTGATGTCACCACCTCTAACACAAAAGCAAACTGTGGACTTGTGCATGGTCTCATCAAGCGCCGTTGCACCCAAACAACAACCACAGCTGCAGCCCCAACCACAACCACAATGCCAATAGCAGCCGCAGCATCACATGTAGCAGTAGCATTATGCGCAGCCGCAACCACAACCTCACCCCCACATGCAACCAGCTGGGAGTTATGTGGGCTCATATCTGGTCCATATAATTCCCTTCCTCTTCCCCCCACCTGGTGTCATGAGCAAGCCTATCATGGCCACCTTGAGCCTACCCAACTTTACATTTGGGATCCTAGTGTGGTACCTAGATCCACCAACTCAACCACCAATTCCCCAAGTTGTGCTAACTCCGGTGCAACCTATCGCAGTTGAGTCTCACCCCCCACCCGGTCCGCATAGACCAACCACTGTACCCACATCTGCACCACCCCAACCCAAAAGGGCCAGGGGAAAGAACACCAAAGCCACTGCAGAACCATGACAAGTTCCACCTTGTGCAGTCTGCGAACAACAGGGCCATCGAACTCAAGATTGCCCTGAAATCCCAGTGATCCGTGTGCATCTGGATGCTATGGACACGAACGAAAACATCCCCATGGTTGAAATCCCAACCGTGCCAGTAGTAAAGAACAAGGCATTGAGTACAAACCATGCTTACGCCCTTTGCCGCTTGTATGGGCATTACTCCCACAATTGCCAAGACCTCCCTGAATTTTGAATGGCTCTTGCTGACCTCCATCACCATTCCCTTGAGTCTGAGATCACCTTGATCAAAGAAGTTCACCCCCCACCACCTTCTTTAGACACCATGTCCATTTACATGATTTCCAATTCCCCCGACCAGCTCATCCCCATCTCCAATGACGGTCCATCAGACCTGTCTCTCCGTTGCTTCAACAACGACAGGATAGCAGGATCTCCACCCCCTCGTCATATCTGACCGGGAGTTGGAAATACTGCAGGAACATGAAGGCTAGGGAGTTGAAGTCGGGGTACTTGGATTGTGGCATCTCAATGTACGATTTGGCTGCGACACCTATAAGGGTGCGTTGGAACAACCTTAGTCTGATGGAGTCTTCTACGATGCTATTGGACGAGCACCATAGATGGAATGTCATTATATGATTTTGGGGACATTCCCTAGCATTGCCTTCAAACTTTGGGATGTCTGAAGGCAGCTTAGTTGGCATGGGTGGCCAAAAATCTTGGTGACAGATGGGGTCATTCATCAATCTTTCCAAGTCAGGCAAGTTCAAATGAGCCATGAATGGAAAATTTGACCCCAAATTGATGTGGGATGGGGCTGCAATGGGGGTGGGGTTTGCAGCTGCATAATGCATCTTCACAGCTGGGGGTGCTTGTGGTGGCACCATGGCGGATGGTCCAATGCCCCCAAGTGTTGTGGGTGGAAAGGTGTGGGTGGCGGGGGCATTTCCCCCCTGTATGGCAGTAGGGGCAATGTGGGTGGTTGGTACACTGCCCCCCTGCGTGGCAGGTGGGACAATGTGTGTGGAGGGGCCACTGCCCCCATGTGTGGCCACTTGTATAGCTTGGCTGGTCACTATGAGTGGTGGAAATTGGCTAATGACAATCTGCATGACTGTGCTTGGGCCACTTACCACATTGTGGGTGACTGGTTGTGATGTGGACATGGGTCCACTTACTAAGGTTAGACCGAAAAATCGATCTAGGTTTGCAGTAGCCATGGGGCTAGATGGTGCGGTGTGGAGGTCTAGTTCAGACTGATATGGGTCCGAATCAGAATCAAAGGATGTATGGCCCTCTGATGGTGTGGGAGATCACTGAGAACGGATACGACAGTGCCAACTGAGTATTCCAAACGGTGGTGGTTCACCTCTTAGGCATGAGGAAGATCATGGAGGATCAATTTTGTTGGCTTGTGTGTATGAAATTGGTGGGTATGAAATTTGGACCTCGGTTTCAATGGATTCCTACTGGCTGAAGGTGGTCTCTTGGCCACCAAGACTACTAGAAGACAACACTTGGCTTGTTCCTCACGGGTAACTCTACACAATCGGAAGGGGTCGTTGCCCGTTTCACTTAGCAATTCCTCTCAGCGGCCAGCTACTTTGGGGTTCCTGTGGTACTCCTCACAACGAGTTTCTGGGCAAAGCCCAAGTACTTCCCATAGTTGTAGTAGTCAGGGACTTATGTCCTCAAAGACTGCAGAGTTGGTTGAATTTAGTGTAAATTTGGTAACTTTTAAGGCTCACTCAACATCATGAACTGAGTTGGGTTAATTATGTGGTATGGTGTGTTGGTTTGCTTGCTTGTTCTGGTATTTGGTTTGCAATATGGTTTATGAATTCATAGTTTTGAATGCAAATGTAAATAGAAACTTGTAAGCAAATATGGTGATTAACCCTGAATTGTTGGCCTAACTAAGTGTCTACCTCTCAGTGGTATTCTTCTTCAACCAACAGAAGGTGTTGGGCTCTCAACACAATGGGACTAAGCCCATCCGTAGATCCTCAGGTCATTTCTCAAGTGCTAGGTTGGTCAAGCAGGGAGGAATCTTAGCACTGTGAGAAGCCCTCCTTCTCTACCCCCCATACCTTCCAGGTCACTTGGTTTTAGTGGTTTTGGAAAAATGCCATGGACTGCCTAGATCTATATGAGCTGTCCCTTCATTATATCCCAGAATACCCCGGAGGTTGATGACTGGGTAGAGGAGGAAGGGGGCAGCAAGATCGTTGATTTTAGTTATACTAGGTTCATTTTATTAATCCATAATGATTTAATTAACATTTACACATTGTTCATGAAATAAAAACAGAAACTGTAATTAAAAAGCCCAAAAATGGGTCGTGCACCTGTAAAAGTCCCGTTTTTGCGAATTGGATTTTGATCAAACCGTGAGGAATTACCTCAACGAGTGAAAACCCACTTCGGAAATGGGCCCTTTTACCTCTAATCGTGGGCATATTCGCAAATGGATCAACTATTTCGGCCGAAAATGAGCCCGAACACAGGTGAATTTTCAGAAATTTAGTTCGGTCGTTTTGCACAGTTGAGTGATTTGCAAACCATGAATGGCCAACAGTAACTAGTACTATGGCCAAATGGGCTTGGATTGGCCTTGAGGAGGCTCAAAAATAACTAGAAATTTAAATAAACAAGAATGTAACATGGATTTAACAAGAAATTTCTGAAAAACTAGGGAAACAAATTTAAAAACTTGAGAATAAAAAGTTTGGCACAGGGATCCTATGGGATCGACCCAGCGGAGTCGCCAATTCTATAGCAGGGATTTCTCCTTGCTACAGGGTAGGAATGGCTCCTTTCCATCTATAGGATGGAAGGGTAGGTTCCTATGTGGAAATACAGAAAAGAAAAGTGGGAATGAAACTAGACAGAAATAAAAGCAAAGATGGAACCCCTCTGCACACAAGCTTATGGGTTAAAGACCTCCGAGACCCTGCATACAACAATGGAGACCTGCAAGAACATGTTAGGCTGTAAACCTGCAAACAAATAGATGTTAGAAAAAATCAAATAAACAAAAGAAAACAAAAATTATACCTCTTGGTGGAAATGGGTCACCATGCCCTAGCTTGGAGAAGCACCTCTCTCTTGGCAATGGGGGAGCTATGGCTCAAAAGGAATATGGATGAGAGGGAGTGTGGGTGGCTTGAGAGGCAAATGGTCTCAAGGCATCAATTTGGGCAGCATAATAGTATGCAAGGGAGGAACATTTTGAGAGTGACCCCCCACCCTCCTTTTATAGTTTTTCCAAGGGATTTTAGGGTTTTAAGCCCTTCGTCAAGGCTTTAGCCCCTTTTTTGGGCCTTTAGCCCCTTCTGCCCTAACTTTAGCCCCTTTTTGAGGGCTTTAGCTCCTGAGGGTCTATTTTGGGCTCTTTTTGGGGGTTTTTAGCCTTTTCTTCATCCTTGGGCTCTTTTGGAGGTGTGGGGGTCAAATAGAAGGTCATGGAATGTCTTATGGAGTGAAATGAGTGTTGTGAGGTGGTGTCCTTGGGTGGTGTAGGCCATTGAGAGCTGTGTGGGGGATGTTTGGGTTAACAGATCACATAAGGTTATGGGTTAAAGACCTCTGAGACCCCACATACAACAATGGATACCTACAAGAACATGTTAGGCCATAAACCTGCAAGCAACTAGATGTTAGAAAAAATCAAATAAACAAAATAAAACAAAAATTATACCTCTTGGTGGAAATGGGACACCATGCCCTAGCTTGGAGAAGCACCTATCTCTTGGAAATGCGGGAGCTATGGATGAAAGGGAAGATGGATGAGAGGGAGTGTGGGTGGCTTGAGAGGCAAATGGTCTCAAGGCATCCACTTGGGCAACATAACAGTATGCAAGGGAGGAATGTTTTGAGAGTGACCCCCCACCCTTCTTTTATAGTTTTTCCAAGGGATTTTAGGGTTTTAAGCCCTTGGTCAAGGATTTAGCCCCTTTTTTGGGCCTTTAGCCCCTTTTGCCCTAACTTTAGCCCCTTTCAAGGTTTTAGCCCTTTTTTTATGGCTTTAACTCCTTGGGGTCTTTTTTGGGGTTTTTAACCCTTTTCATCATCCTTGGGCTCTTTTGGAGGTGTGGGGGTCAAATGGAAGGTCATGGAAGGTCTTATGGAGTGAAATGAGTGTTATGAGGTGGTGTCCTTGGGTGGTGTAGGCCATTGAGAGCTATGTGGGGGATTTTTGTGTTAACGGATTTCCCCGTGATGTGTGAGGGTAGGAGCTGAATGTATGTCCGACGGACATCATAGGATTTGCTGTCAAGAGGTGGTGCTTACGGGGCTGGGGCATGGTGGCTTTTGGTTTTGTATTAATTTGGTTCCGATCAATGGGTGAGATACAATAAATGTGTGACATGTATATGGATGAGGCAGGAATTCCCATGCTCGTGACAATTTCGAAAGAATCATTTGATCTATGCTCTAACATACAAGAGCCGGTCATATACAACTGATGTTACAATGTTGGTTGCCTCTATGTGAGGCTGAATACAATATTGATCTGGTACATTGGTCCCATGGCATTCTCATGGAATGCTATATCTTCATGACTAATGGTCTGTTGGATCTGGAATGGTACATAGCTGTATGGACTCACTGTTTGAGAGTCATATTCTCTGCGGTACAAGTATGTTGTATCAATCATAAAGGTATACCGAAGCACTACTGGGGATTCTAAAGACTGTCTCCAACGCAACTCGGAAATCACAAGGGACATAACCTGTTTAGGTCCCTCAAGTGGACTCACCAATGTGCTAGAGTCGGGTGACATCTGGAGTCTTCGACTGAGTGCTGTGTGGAACGAACCCTGTACGAATATCAACGGTGCGATGATGGAGTTGAAGTCGAGCATGTGAGAAACAACCATCCCGAGAGGCACTAAGGACTCCTCTCAAGTGGTCCAAGGAACTCATAAATGATGTTAATGAAACCAAGGTATAGGGACCTTTGGGTCTATCCTCTGGAATATGTGTGTTGGCGTTGACAGAGGGAAACCTACCCCTGGTCAAGGTGATGATGTTTCCTTGACCAGGGGTGCGAGGGATAACCGGAAGGTGTGAAGCAATCTGCGGACTGACTCACTGAATTGGGGGGGAAGGGGAGGGAAGGAGAAAACTGAATAGGGGTAGGGGGGGAGGGAGACTCAAACTTCCTTTGTTCAGAGTATGATGGCAGGGCGGACCAGGCAGCAAATGAAACTTATCTCATGGGAATGGGATCATAGCTGTAATACCAGGAATGCCACTGCAAATGGGAAATACTTGCAGGAGGTGGACACTTTTGATACTAATGGGATCTAAGGAAGACATGTTGTAGAGTACTCTGAACAAATGTGACCCAATGTGGGGATGCTACCAAACATTTTTCTGTGGGGTGGTGTCTCAGGACACCGCTGTGGTACGATCTTGTGGGTTTTTGGCGAGCTTGAGAAGTTAAATGCTTGATGGTGCTTTCAATTTTAGAGAGTCTGAAAGCACGAAGAAGACTCCAGTGGGGCCTATTTTTCGTTGGTAGTCTCCTGTGCCCAAAAAAGGATAAAAGTATACATAGGAGAGCACGCCCATCCTGGAGGGGATGAGAGACTTCTTTACCATTGGTAGTCCAATCAGGACGAAAAAGGTTAAACCTATACTGACTGGACGGTCATTCACATACTTTTACGAGCATGAATGAAACCAAGTTTGCTCGATGATCTTTTCTTGTTGAGACGGCTGGAAAAGAGATTAACGACAACCGGTGGTGAGCTTTTTTGTAGAGTGAGGCCCCTTTGCCCGAGAAAGCATGAAAGTATGTAGAGGGGAATTGTCTTGGCTTGAGTGTGCCAAGGAGGTCCTTTTCATGAAATGGTCTACATGGTCTACAAAAGGAGGTAAACGGGACAATGTAGATGCCCTTTCCTATACTTTAGCGAGCGGGAAAGGAAGCAGCTATGCTCGGTGATATTTTCGTTTTTTTAAGGAGTCAAAAAAGAGCTTAAACAAAACTCCATTGCGGTCAACGGACTGCAGTGGCATGAGCGGCGCCCCATGTCGAGATGGTGGAAAGAGGTCCAAAGGTCATCTGTGCAGTATGGACAGAGCAAAAGGCTCTCAGACATACCAATACATGCGTGGGATAGGTCACGATAGAGGCCTGCGAGACAATGCGACAGAGGCATGCAAACTGAGGTGGATCTCAAACAAAGGTCAGGAGAGCGTGTGTGTGTGTTAATGTGGATGGACTTGACCACATGCGATGCTGTGGCTACTGTTGGCATTGTGGTTGTGGTTGGGGTTGTGGCTACGGTTGTTGTTTGGGTGTAGCGATGCTTGATGAGACCATGCACAAGTCCCTAGTATGGTCACCAGTTCTGTAGTAGGGATTTCTCCTTGCTATAGGGTAGGAATGGCTCCCTTCTGTCTATAGGATGAAAGGGTAGGTTCCTATGTGGAAATGCAGAAAAGAAAAGAGGGAATGAAACTAGACAGAAATAAAAGCAAAGATGGAACCCCTCTGCACACAATGTTATGGGTTAATGACCTCCAATACCTTGCATACAACAATGGAGACCTGCAAGAACATGTTAGGACATAAGCTTGTAAGCAACTAGATGTTAGAAAAACTCAAATAAACAAAATAAAACAAAAATTATACCTCTTGGTGGAAATGGGCCACCATGCCCTATCTTGGAGAAGCACCTCTCTCTTGGCAATGGGGGAGCTATGGCTCAAAGGGAAGATGGATGAGAGGGAGTGTGGGTGGCTTGAGAGGCAAATGGTCTCAAGGCATCCACTTGGGCAGCATAACAGTATGCAAGGGGGGAATGTTTTGAGAGTGACCCCCCACCCTCCTTTAATAGTGTTTCCAAGGGATTTTAGGGTTTTAAGCCCTTGGTCAAGGCTTTAGCCCCTTTTGCCCTAACTTTAGCCCCTTTTTGAGGGCTTTAGCTCCCGGGGGTCTATTTTGGGCTCTTTCTTGGGGTTTTCAGCCCTTTTTTTCATCCTTGGGCTCTTTTGGAGGTGTGGGGGTCAAATGGAAGGTCATGGAAGGTCTTATGGAGTGAAATGAGTGTTGTGAGGTGGATTCCCTGGGTGGCATAGGCCATTGAGAGCTGTGTGGGGGATTTTTTGGCTCTTTTCGATTGTGTAGAGTTAACCATGAGGAACAAGCCAAGCATTGTCTTCTGGTAGTCTTGGTGGCTGAGAGACCACCTTCAGCTAGTAGGAATCCATTGAAACTGGGGTCCAAATTTCATACCCACCAGTTTCATACACACAAGCCAACAAAATTGATCCTCCACGATCTTCCTCATGCCTAAGAGGTGAACCACCACCGTTTGGAATACTCAGTCGGCACCATCGTAGCCATTCTCAGCGATCTCCCACACCATCAGAGGGCCATATAGCCTTTGATTCTAATTTAGACCCATATCAGTCTGAACCAAACCTCCACACCGCACCATCTAGCCCCATGGCTACTGCCAACCCGGATCCATTTTTTCGGTCTAACCTTAGCAAGTGGACCAATGTCCACATCACATCCAGTCACCCACAATGTGGGAAGTGGCCCAAGCACAGTCATGCAGACTGTCATTATCCAATTTCCACCACCCATAGTGACCATCCAAGCTGGTCCAATGGCCACACATGGGGGCAGTGGCCCCTCCACACACATTGTCCCACCTGCCACGCAAGGGGGAAATGCACCAACCACCCACATTGCCCCTACTGCCATACAGGGGGGGAATTCCCATGCCACACACACCTTCACACCCACAACACTTGGTGGCATTGGCCCATCCGCCATGGTGCCACCACAAGCACCCCTAGCTGCGCATATGCATTATGCAACTGCAAACCCCACCCCCATTGCAGCCCCATCCCACATCAATTTGGGGTTAAATCTGCCATTCATGGCTCATTTGAACTTGCCTGACTTGGAAAGATTGATGAATGACCCCATCCGTCACCAAGATTTTTGGCCACCCATGCTAACTAAGCTACCTTCAGACATCCCAAAGTTTGAAGGAAAAACCGAGGAATGTCCCCAAAATCATATAATGACATTCCATCTATGGTGCTCATCCAATAGCATCGTAGAAGACTCCATCAGACTAAAGCTGTTCCAACACACCCTTACAGGTGCCACGGCCAAATGGTACATTGAGCTGCCACAAGCCAAGTACCTTGACTTCAACTCCCTATCCTTCATGTTCCTGCAGTATTTCTAGCTCTCGGTCAGATATGATGAGGGGGTGGAGATCTTGCTATCCTGCTGTCAAAACAACGCCACTCACATCACTAATCATATCCATGAGTGGCGGTGGCTCCGCAGCTTGTGCAAGATCCAAATTGATGACAGGATCTTATTAGATTGGTTCCTCAATACTTTTCTCCCGCCCATCGCAAAGGACATATCATCTGAACATTCCCAATCTGAAGAAGAGGCCATATTAAAGGCCCAACAATTTGACCTTATCTACACCCAGTCGAGATACTTGTATACCATCATCCCAGATGCTCCCTGTCCAAGTACCTCTTACCACGACGCACCAGGGGCAATCCACATAGCGGATGGTATTATAGGGTCAGTCTGTCAACAACCATCGCCTCAACTGACACCACCTGATGTTGCACCACAACCAAGCAACACTACTAATGTTGCTTACCAAAACCAAGCTTCGGACTATGCTAGAATGATGTCTCAGTCCAAAGCAACAACTTCCTATGCACAACCTGCACCATTGCAGCAGGATCAAGCTATGGCTTGTCCAGCACAGCAGTATGTGGGGCAAATTCCCACATTCATGGCACCGCCACAACCACAAATATACTATGCACCACCAGTGCAACAAGTTCAATCCCTCGCCCCCGCTCCACCCGCTTTGTTGGGACAAGTGTTTGCACAACAAAACCGTCCCAACCAGCCTGCCCCCAACAATCAACAAGGGCAAGCTAGAAATAACTAGCCCCACAACCAGGGCAACAACCAACCACAAGGAGGTGCTCAACAACCGAATCCTCCCAACAATACTGCAGCAAACCAACCAGCCCAGAATCCCTCGTGACAAAATCCACCAAGGCGTAATGCCCCATTGTGCACAAACCAACCATGCACACTCTGTGAGGTCTATGGGAACTATACATTCAATTGTTCCCTCATGGGCCGGGTAAATCAAGCCATTCGAAACAAGGCCCAACAGGCTACCAACGCTACAAACCAAGCAGAACCCAACCCGACACCACAAGGACATCCTCCAATGGTGCTTCAAAACCCACTACCAGTCCAAGGGTTGGTTGTGTTGCCGCCTTTTCACACACTTGGATCACGTGGCAGAAATCTTCAAGCCACTCAGTGTGTCCTTGGGGGAAAGTCTCGAGTCAAGGCTGTCACCTTGTTCTTGACTCCTTCGTTTAGGCTCAACTCCTGACGAAGCCAAGGGGGGTAGACCCTATTAAGTTACTAAGGATGATTTCTTAGTGTAATGATGTTTTACTAAATCAGTTATTTAGGATTTTGAATATTTTAACTATAAACAATCAAGATGACAAGATACGAAGGTACACATGAAAGCACAAAGTTGATACACAATATATATATGAGGCAAAAAACACCAATGCCTTAAAAATGGAGTCAAAAGAGATCAGTGTGCTTGCATGTGTTTGGAATAAATGTTTTGCGATTGCATCTTGGTATGTTTTAAGTTAAAAATGAAGTATGAATTGATTAGATTAGGCTAAAGGGGGACTCCAGATATACCCGAGAGTACTTGGAGTATGTCCAAAACAAAGCCTATACGACTACCCGCAAGGAATATGTGGGCTGAAATGCAGTCTCTGGGGCTGTGTTCGTAACGCACCCGTTAGGGTGTGACAGAGATCGGCGCCCCGAGGTCACTTTTCAGTAGGTTCCCGCTTCCTTTGGGTATTTTTCCACCGTAAAGGTTTGATCGAGGTGTTGGATTTTCACCTGGTGGTTTGTTAATTGGGGAGGGTGAGTCCTAATTATGCTAGTCACCCAAGTGCTTTTGATACGGCTTGACTGATCGGACGAACCGCAGCCAAGTGCAGAGTATACACACTGGAGTCTTGTAAATTTTAATAAGTTATTAAGAGATGTGTTCTTGTTTAAAAGAAAAGCCTCCAAGAACCTCTTTCGATCCAAGTGGATCTCAATCGGGGAATCGAGGAGGGGTTAATTTTAAAGCTACTGATAAACAAATGATAGTAAAAATAAAACAACTACACAAATATGGTTTTCTGATTAATCCTACCATGAATCTCTTTCCCCTTTCGGGTCACTCGGGAAATCGTGGGGTAAGTATTATGATTACTTTTGAAAGTAAGATATGGAATATGGAATTAAAAACAAGATCAAATATACTACCCTACAAATCAAATCAATTATAGAAAAAGGAAATAAGCAGAAAACGACAAAAATGGCACCGACGTGAATCCCCCCAGGGGGGATGGGGAATGGGCTCGAAAGAGCCTATTCAAAGGATGATTTTATTACAGAGGTTACAACATCAAATCCATGGGGAATTCACTTAATGAACCTATCACATAGCACGTGCGATCATGGGATATTAAAGAATACCCTTAATTTCCAGAGATATTGACCCAAATTCTTTTTGTTGAAACCCCCTCCCAATACTTAAAACCTCCTCCCCACCCATTTTTATACCTCAATACTTATAAACCACCCTACCCACCCCCACCTTAAACCACTCATCCCCCCAATACCTACAATATATTGGTTCAATTTTTTATAATTTTAAAACCCACAATATGAACTAACGTGATAGGATATTGGTCAACAAGTGAAGCCCCCATGATCAAAGCACTGATAAAATAGATCTTTCTTGGTCCTTATACAGGCTGAAACCAAGATATTATAGTTTATGCAAAAAAATTATAAATTATGTGACAAAAGAGAGACCCGTGGGGGGATTTGAGCGCTCCAAAAGCCACTTTGGACAGCAGATTCCTTTCTTCTCTGTCATACCTGCTAAATGACAGCGATTGAATTAGAATAACAAATTTCCCAAAGCACTTTAAGAGTGCCTTTGGGTCAGCCTACTTTATCTCAAAAAATTAATGAAATTAAACTAGCTAAACCGATGAAAAAGGAACCAAGGAAAGAAAGCTTTCCTTGGGATCTTGGCTTGCTGTTTGTACAGCCAATTAAAAGCACTGATTGCATAATATTGAAATTATTGAACAGCAAATGAAACTACCTTAACAGAAAGCTATGAATTTTTCAATAAACTACTTGCGAAACTAAGGCAATTTAGCTAGATCTCTTGAATTTGAACTTTATGTGCACAATGAAACTAAGATATAGAAATTTGAAGGGATATTGCTAATTATATCTATGTATTCTTTTCTTTATGAGATATATCAGACTTAAAAATAAACCTTAAAGTAACCAGTTTGAGGAAAGTTTAATAATTTTTAAAGGAGGAAGAGAGAGAAAGAGTGTTTGAAGCCTGGAAATGTTGGGCTTTGGATTCCGCTTTGGTGGAACACCGAGGGACTATGTCATTCGTAAGATACTGAAGATGAGGAATATTCAAACCAGCTCAACCTCTTCTACCAGCGAGATCATCTGCAACTTAAAAAATCCTTGCACAGACAGATGGTTAAAACATAGGTGCTGCCGAAAGAGATGATTGGAAAGCATGCAATTAAAATTAAAATACATACAAATCCAATAGATCTAGAACAAGCAGCAGTAAGAGCATAAATAAAACTAGAATAAACTCTTACCCTAACAGGAGGGGGCTCTCTCCTTCAAGGCCAACAATTAACCAGCAAAGCAATGATAAACAAAAGCAGATTATACCTCATAAGCATTTGACAATCAACATCCACACATGAAGAGCATTACACCATAGATCTTTCCTCCAAAGCTTCTTTATTCCATAATGAAAAAACAATACAGCACAATAGCAATAGCACCTCAATCCTAGTTCTAACTAGCTTGGAAGAGGAGGCTGTGCCTGGATATATACAATTTACAGGCCATCCAGCCCAGGCGGGGCGCAATTAATCATGGAATCAAGTGAAATCAACTGATGGAGAGTCCATCAATGCATGATCTGTGTCTAGCTGAGCCAGATCTAAGTCTCACTGAGTGCAACTGTCAATCGAGGGGCTGATCTGACTGACACCTCAACCTGTTGACTGAAGAATCCACCAAAAATCATCCAGTTGAGCCAAAAACG
>LPNX011179591.1:3851-104843 GCA_001517045.1 Pseudotsuga menziesii
CAGGAAATAAACCCAGCAATACCTGGAAAAGTCATCAACAAAAGCCAATGCATATTTGGCCTGACTCATAGACATATGAGGGAATGGGCCAGCAACATCACTGTGGATCAGCTTGAGGGGTGCAGAGGTTCTCTCATGACTAGTTCTCTCAAATTTGTGCTTTGGGTGTTTTCCTAGGATACAACCTTGGCAGACTCCTTTGGAAAATTTTATCTTGGGCAACCCTATGACCATTTCTTTTTCACTAAGATTAGACAGATACTTGTAATTTAGGTGGCCAAATCTTTCATGCCAAAGCTTGCTTTCCTCATTAGCATGAATCAGAAGAGCATAGGGGTTTGAGTAGGGTAGGAAGTGTGAGAACATATATACCTTTTGAGCATGATTTGCAACTCCTTTTACAATGACTCTACCACTTGAGATCTCTGTGATCTCAACTTCATCAGGGGAGAATATGACTTTCTTAGGAGACCTAGTGTGAGTCATCTGGTACACTGATAGGAGGTTGGAGGCGAGACCGGGCACATATAGCACATTGCTGAACTGACCATGATCAAGATCTATCCTTCCTTTACCTAAACTTTCAGTGAGAGAGTCATCTCCCAGTACTATTGGTGGACCTTTCGACATGTCAAGTGAGGAGAATGCCTCCTTGGTCGAAACCATGTGTCTTGAAGCTCCAGAATCAATGATAAAAATGGGTGAGCTTGATGTGCCAGCAACTAGAGCATGAACTCTCTCTTTGTCATCTAAACTTGATCCTCCTTCTCTCTTCTTTGAGTTTTCTGGAAAGGAGATGCCATTCTTCTCCAAGAGTTGGGTCAGCATGTCAATTTTCTTTTTCATACAAGAGCTTTCAGACTGATTGCCCTTATTGCAGTATGCGCACTTGTTCATTTCGCCTTTGTTTTTCTTCTTCTAGTATTTCTTCTTGGAACCTTGTGGCTCCTCTGGAGACTGTTTCTTGTCTCTCTTTTGCTCAGGTGGCTTTTTAGCTTTCTTTTTGCTTTTTGGATGCACCTTCGAATCTCCAGCAATCAGAGCTTGATCTTTGGATGGTTTGATGGTGCCCATCATCACCAACTTGTCTTGTTCTTGTGTGAGAGATTCCATGAAATCTGCAAGGCTAGGCATCTTCCAGGTTCGAGCTATGAGTTTTGTGGCATAGAAGGTCAAAACAAACACTGAATAGCCAGGGCCTAGCTTCGAGAGGATGGCCAAGACGAGCTGATCATCTTTCTTTTCGATCCCACACTGTTTCAGCTGCAAAACAAGTGCTTTGAACTTGGAGAAATATAGCTGCAGGGATTCAAATCTATTTGGACTCAGAGAAATCAGCTCATTTTCGATTTGATGTCCCCTCATCTCATCTGTCTTTCCAAAAAGATCAGCAAGCTTCTCCCATACTTCATTCGGTGATGTCAATCCATCAAGATGGAAAAGGAGGTCTCTGGAAATACTCAGACATAGGAGACCATAGGCCTCATCCCTCCTGTTGTGCCATTTTATCTTCTCTGCAGTTGCATTGGGCTCTACTTCTATTTCCATAGTCACCCTCTATAGGCCTTTCGCTCTCGACAGTATCTCCATCTCTCCTTTCCACTCAAAGAAATTGAAAGGAGTCAAGATAGTTTTAATGATTGATCCATAGCTTAGAAAATCTGTCCCGGCTGTCAGTAGAAGGCTCCCAGTCACTGATGTCGAACCTGCAAAACATTTTTTGGAGGAGAGAAACAATCTACAATGGCTCTGATACCATGTGTAAATTGAACCCAGTGATAGATTAATTTTACTCACAACAATTCACAATTGATCATGCAAAATCACTCACAAAAGAGACTGAAATTGGAGCTGAACACTAAACTGTATTAACTCAGTGTACAATAGCCAACCCTATAACATAATAGGTTGTTTAATAAATAAAATACATCAGGGATTCGAATGCATGAGGAGCAATTCGAATCTAGCATAAAGCAGGATTACTAAAATTAAGCAAATCCCCCATAGGTGTAAAAAGCTGATCCCAAATCTGTCATGGAGCTCACGAATTAGAAAAATGGCTTAGGCAAGCTAAAGAGTGATGGAATGACAACTCATACATGCTTTTCCAAGGAGAAAAGAGTGGAGGATGAAGAGGACAAAAAAACTAGTTCACCTCACCTAATCTAGCTTTTCCATTTTCCTTAAAACACTGAAAAAGCAGGCAATAAAGCAGAAAAAGCAGAAGGGCGCCTAGGAGGCCATGAATAAAGCAGAATTGATTCCTTGAGGTTTTCCAAGTGCTACATGAGTCAAATAAGGCAAGTTTGACCACTATGGATAGGTAAAAGACAACTTGCACAAGGTGGGACACATGAACTAGGCTAATAAGGAAAAAATAATTAAATTAATGTCTAAGGTAGTAGACTATGGGTTGATTATTCTAACAAGAATAAGTATTTTTGAAGTATTTAAATAATATATAATTTTTAATTAATACTTAAAAAATATTTTATTTATTTTATTTATGTAAATAAAAATAAATAAATAATTTTCAAACGACTTTCCATGAAGTGCATGAAAATTTTTGGTTTCAAGGAAAAACTAAAAAATGGATTATGGTTTATCATGTCAAAATAAGTTTTAAATGGTTTATCATGTGAAAATAATAATAAAGTTGGATTATGCATCTTTAAAAGGTTAGATTATCAATATTTGCTAAGTTAAATTATTTATTATGTGAAAAATAGTTTTAAATAGTTTATCATGTGAAAATAATAATAAAGTTGGATTATTAATATGTGTTAAGTTTTATATTGTTGTTGCTGGCATCAACAGATCCCATTTTGAGCTGCTAAAATGGGAGTCCCACTTATCCTTTAATTGTCTTTTGGATCCATGATGTTGCTAGAGGATTTTTAAAACTATAAGTATTGTGTTTTGGACTTCATAAAATTTCCTTGTAAATCTTCTTTTTTTGTTTTACGGATTGTGGAAGCGCTCTTTTCTCTTACACATATTTTGTGTTTCCACAACCTGCATTGTGCATTACACAATGTGGATCATGTAAGTCTTTTTTTGGGAGCTTTTTGGAAATATTTTTCCCACATCCCATTACCCCACAAATGCGGATTGCGAGAGTTAGAATTTTCTTTCAATAAAAGTTTGTCTTTTCGCAACCGGCAACCCGCAATGTGGATTGCGGATTGTGGAAATATTTTTCAAAATAAAACTTTTACCTTCTGGTTCTTCCTTCCGCATTCCGCAATGTGGATTGTGGAAAACGGAGAAGTCATGTTTTGTACATTTTTGTTCTTTTGGTTCCGCAAACCGCAACCCACAACGGCGGATTGCGGAAAGCGAAAACTCAATAAAATCATCATTTGTAACATTGCTTACCTGCAACCCGAAAATATTTCCGGATTGCAGAAGTTTGACAATTTTTCCTTGGTCAATAATTTCATCCCTTGCGGAAATCATTAAATCCAAAGTTTTTCGACTCTTTTCACTTCTGCATTTTGGTTTCCTGCCTTGATCTCGATCTCGATGGTCTATTTCTACAAGATCTACGGCCTAGATCTATTTTGTCGTTGAGTCTTGGATTATTTAATTTGTTCGAATTCATGAAATCTTCACCATTTCACTTGTTGTTTTTATTGTGTTTGAAGATTTTACTACGCATTTCTCTCATTCGAGCTCACCAATCTTCTAACCTCCAAGTGTTTTTACTAGTAAATGTCTTACTCTTCACGATCATTTTTTTTGTTATTTTTTAACTACGGTAGCTTTTAACCATGGTTGCCAAATTTTTACTAGAATTTACCTCCAAAATTTCCATGAAAACCAAGTCTAAGATTGCTCTCCAAGAGTAGAAGAGCAAGGATCCCAATGCCATAATTTTAACTAACACCAGTGGGCGTGTTTTAGAAACCCTTCACCTGGATTGGTCGAGAATTTACTCAATATTCGACAATGATGATTTCTATGCAACTCCCCATGACCAGCCAATGTATGCCAAAATTAGGAGCTCGCAGTTTCATTGCATTGCATCTTGACCTCTGTTCATGCCCTATACTGACCCTGCTAAGTGGGCATTGGACCACGAAAACCCTAAGGAGCATTCCTTCAATGACCATACTCATACCCAAATGGTGTCTTTCCATCCTGATGTTTTTGCCAAGGCTTATGCCGTTGGACCTCCTCAATAGATTTTGAGCTCCCAATTCCTTCATGTGGTCATGTCCCAATTTAACCTTGAGGAATTCGTCAAATCCTGGATGGAAAACCTAGCGGAATACATCCCTAAGGAAGCCAATTCTTAGCATGTTTCCTAGTTTAAGGAACCTTCTTCCTTGCTTGCAGCCATGTTTTTTCGGTTATATGGATTGCCAAATTGTTCGGTGTTCAAATACGAATGGGTTTGTATAGCCTACCATCTATTGTTCACATGTGAATCTTTTAATTAGACACAGATTTTATCTTTGAATTTGAAAGAGGAAAACGAGAAATATCAAAAGACTTCAGCCTCAAGGAAGTCAGATTTCTACATGTCGGGTTATGTTATGGATGTATTTTGAGCCACTTGTTCTTTTTTGGACATGGGCTCGGACTAGGAAAAAACTTCACCACCGGTACATATCTACTGCTCAGACATGTGTGAGAACAATTTCATTCCCTGAATTTATGAAATTTGTGGCATGTTTCTAGGGTTAATAAACCAGAATATTTTCAAGGCAGATGCTCCAGCTTTCTCTAAAAGGGCCAGAGCTTTGATTGCGCTACATGGTGATTGGTATGTGGGAGAATATTTCTCCTACATTTGCATTTGGGGCAGAAATACAATTCACCTACTACATATAATATTCCCAGATCGAAAGGTTTTATAGGAGATAGTGTATCATACTATTATCGATGGGGTTTTTCCTAAACTTGCATCATCCAAAAGGAAGTCTTGGCCCAAGTTTCCATCGAACTTGGGATCTCTCGCTTTATAAAATTCCACTCACGCAGCTATCTTGGGTAGAGCGATTGCTAATATGAACCTAGGAGAATCACTGAAGAGGATGCATGACCCTAAGTCATATCTGGCTAGTCTCTTTGTGCAGGAGCATGCTAGGATTCAAAATTCTCATCAGGATGAACCTGATGATATAATTTACAGAGCAGTTATTGATTTCTAGGAGGTATTAAGTAAGATTGTTGATCCTAATTTCAAAGCTCATATTTTTAAACATCAAAAGGATTTAAATATTTTTGCGCTCCATTTCAGGCAGGAAAAACTGGCAGTGGAAGAGAACATGAAGAGGCAGAATCTAGAAAATGAGGATAAAGAGAAAGCAGTTAGCTTTTCTTTTGCTCTTGCTATTAAATCAAAAGACAAGGGTAAGGTTTTTCTTGAAAGTCCTACAAGAACTCATCCTTATCTCATGATAGAGATCCTACACAAAGGGGTAGAGTTTAAGAAAATTCTCGAAAAGATTAGCTCGCAGTTACAGGCACAAAAAAAAGCGGGTGAACCTCAGCCTAAGAAGCAGTAGAATCAACTGGTTCCTAAAAAGGTATAGGTACAATAAGCACCAAATTTTGATCCACAACCAATGCCTCAAGACATTCCCAGGGAAGAACAGTTAGCGCCACCAATGCATCCTACTCCACAGGAACAAGTACCCATGCAGGCTCCTCCAATTCAGCAGGTAGAACCTCTCCTTAGGATCATATTGAGATTCATGAGATACATAGTGACTTGGAGGAGGAAAATACTCCTTCCGCTAGCCCTATTGATGTTTATACTTACATGACATCTTCCATTCCAATCACCCAGTCATCTAGGAGTTTTATTGATTCATCATTTCCACAACTTTATTTTTTCTGAGATCAATTTATCTTGAATTCTTTTGGTTACCACCAGCACCCCTTCAGTACTAATTGACATACATGTTGGAGGAAACCCAGCCAACAAAACCTATTCGATAAGGGTTCCCACTTTTTCGACACACGACTTGTCGCGACTCCCTAAGCACCAACCCAAACAAGTTTTACTATGTCCAACAACACCCGCTAAGCGGATGAAGTCTCACCCGAGATGTTCGAGGGAGGGCTAATGGAACCAAGTTTCCGCAAAATAGAAGAGGACTATGGGCATCGACAATTCATCTACTTATTTATCATATCTGACCAATTGTTAATCATTCATAGAACCATTTATCATCACTCTTTAATATATCACATCATTCATTCATAGTAGAATTATTATATAATAGAAATAACCATACTGTTGCATAAATAGATCTAAGAAGATAACATCTTTCATAACTAGTAAACATTGCATCATAGATCCATGTCACACATACTCACCATTGGATTGCGGAAACAAAAACAAAAGATAGAAAGAAACAAAAGATAACAGTATTTCATATCAACCCTTGTCTTTTCATATTATTTCTACACAATAAATCACAGATCCAAAACAGACAGCAATTCAATTCTCAGTCTCGGATTCTCTATGATGAACATGAATCATAACCGAGATTTCCAAGGTTCATCTCACAACCGATGATTCTTACATTCATAATTCTTCTTCTATTTATAGGATTGCTCCTTTACATTCATGGTCCACTTCTAACTAACTCCTAACTAATGACCAATATCCACAAAATATGGTCAAAAGTTCAAAAAGTGACACAAAATATTCAAAAGTAGTATATTTTCCACCTTGCATGCTATCTTTGTCTTGCGCGGTGTCTTCTGAGCTTGCGCAGCATCTGCAATGTTACACAACTAACTAATCCTCAACCCCTTTCCAACAGGCCCCCAACACGGTCTTGTGGCTTGTCCTCGAGCCACGTCAGGTGGACAGGGTGTACTCGGCGACCTTGAAGTGCTAAACCTGCTCGCAGAGAGCAGTGTGTCGATCGCCTAGAACTTGTTGAACTGTGAAAGTTGCTATGGCTACCTTTTCCATATTCAAATTCTTATTAACTTGGCATACTTCTGCAACTTTGTGTTGCGTAGAATCTACTTGCTCCTCTGACCACAAATACTGGTCGCTGAAATTCTTTTGTCTATCTGCCACTGCCTGGGTGGCTATTTGCTACATAGCAACGATCTGCAGCTGCAAATTCTAAAGCCTATGTGCCACATTGAAATCCATTCTAGCTCTCACAACCTTGTCATTTCTTGCTTTCAAACTCATCCCAGACCGCTGGAATTCGATCCCACTCCCTGTTCCTGCAGACTTTGTCAAGTGGGGTAAGAAATTGGGTCACTTTTGGATTCTTCGTGGGTTTCATGGTCTGCACCTAAGGCCGACTAAGAGAGATATAGCCAAGGATGACCTTTCCAGGCACTATCATCTTGGACAAGCTAGCCTGCATACTTGCAACTTCTTCTTCAATTGCAATTGGTGAAGCATGCTCACTCAAAATCTCCCCTGTGTCGAGGGTGCTTTGCATATCACATCAAGTTTCCTGCTATCTTACGAAGCTGATACCTTTTTTGGTTGGAGCCACTGCCTTACATAGCAGAGCTTCCCTCAATAGCACTTCTGATCATTTCTACTACTTAGCATAGTTCAATTCCGCACAATGGTGTATTCTCAGCGAGTTGGCTTCTACTTATGATACCAACTCAACTCAAATGTCATCATTATCATATCGGGTTTCTTCATCGTGACTAAATATTTCATTCATGATCTGAATATGATGTTGATTTTTCCAACACACCGCTTGGATCTACTATCATTAGACGTTACGTCGAAAAGTGTCGACGTTTACCTGCTTTGACAGTCGTCATTGAGTATTGATGTGATGTCCAGTCACCATCTTGCGGTTGGCGTGGTTTGTCTTCTTAACGATGCTACTAATTCTTCCTCTTGCGTAGCCACTTCCTCTGGTGCAGCGCAGCCACTTCCTCGTGCCCTTCCTCTTTCTATCTATCCTTCCCCTTCACTTTTTCTTTTTTTCTTTTTTTTTCATTGCGTAGTGCCTCAAGCAGTGCGCGATTCTGGACACGTTCGATTAACTGTATTAACTACTCTTCATTTATTGTTGATTTGACTATGTTATGACCTTATCATTGTTGCAACAGAGTTTCCTAACTGCGCTACTGACTCCTACGTTTGCACAACCCCTTCCTTCTGGTGCACCCTTCCTCTGGCTATCTAGTCCTCCTGTTTCTTTTTTATCTTTTTTTTCATTGCGCAGTGCTTCAAGTAGTTGGTGGTTCTGAACCTATCCTATAGGGCTTCAGTCAGCTACCATTCACTAGTTTTGGTAGCATAGCTCCATCTAGTTGTTGTAGTTGAACTGCTCCCCCAGAAGTAATAGAATTAACATGATATGGACCTAACTAGGGCATCTGTAACTTACCTAGATGCTTTGGGAACTTGTTGTCATATAACAGCATGAAATCTCCTTGCTGAAGCTAATTATTATTTATGTGGCGATCATGCCAAGCCTTCTGTCAATCCTTCTCGATGTGTTGATGGAACCATGTGATCAATCGTTCTTCTTCAAGTTGTATCAACTGCACTACACGCTCTTCTAGTGCTGCTTCATCATCCATGCTTGTCACAGCGGCAATGCACAGACTGGGAACAATGTACTCCATAGGCATGACTACCTCTTGCCCATATACCAATTTGAACGGTGTTTGCCCCGTCAATCTCTTGCAATTGGTGCGATATGCCCACAAAACTGTTGGAATCTTCAAATCCCAGTCATCATGGTTAGCATTGCATACCTTTGTAAGTGTATGCTCCAAGATCTTGTTGAATGCTTCTACAGTTCCATTTAACTACAGATGATATGGTGTACTTTTCTTATGTTGTATCTACAACTCCTTTGTCAGTGCTCTTACGGTGCGGTTGATAAAATGGCTACCCTAGTCACTCATCAATATCCTTGGGCATCCCAACCGCATTACGATGTTGTCAAACTAAAATCTTGTTGTTGTCACAGCAGTGCAATCCACGACTGGTGCAGCCTACGCCCACCTCGTCAAGTAATATATTGTTGTGATTATGTATCGTGCACCAATTCTCTTTCCAGGTGGGTTGATTGGACCCACAAAATCCACATCCCATTTATCAAAAGGTTGTAAGGTTACCTATGGTACTAGCGGCATCTCATCCCACCACGACGGTTTTCTAGTACGTTGACAGACATCACATGTCCACGCATAGTCTATCGCATCATTGTGTAAAGTGGGCCACCAAAGCCCTATGCGAAGCACCTTTATTACAGTAGCACAACCCCCGTAGTGTCCCCCAACAACTCATGCATGTGCTTCTGCTAAGATTTTTCATTGCTCGTGGGGTAGGACACAGTGCCACAAAATTTCATCTAATCCCAGCTTATATAAGTGTTTGGCAATCAACTGGTAATCAGAAGCTTTAACCACCAACTACTTCTTTTGACTGGTTGAAAATTCCTCTGGTGCGATTCCCGTCGCCAGAAATTGGATTATGTGAGCATAGTGGTCATCTACCATGTCAACTCTAAATAGTTACACATCGGGCAGTCCTTCTTTAATATTGGTAGGCTCCTCACCTATCTCGATTCTAGACGAATGATCAGGGACAGCATTCAAGCAATCTAGTTTCACAATTATTTCAAAATCAAACCCCTGAAATAGAAGTAGTCAGTGACATATCTTCCCCCCCCAACACAAGCTTATTGACCAAGTAATTCAAAGCAAAATGATCAGTAAACATCTTGAAGTGACAGGCAAAAAGGTAATTCCTAAATTTCTGCTTCTCATATACCATCGCTAGACCTTCTTGCTCTGTGGTCGTATAGTTTTCCTCAGCAATTGAGAAATTTTGACAAGCGAAAGCGATTGGGTGATCCAGATCTCTGTCTCCTGGTTGCGTGAGCACTACTCCCAGCACAACAGATGATGTGTTGACAACGGAACCATTTGTTAGAGCAAACCCAACCAATAAAATCTGGTTGACAGGGGTTCCCCCTCTATCGACACTCGACTCGCCATGATCTCCCTGAGCATTGGCCCAGACAGGTTTTACCCTGTCCAGTAACACCCGTGAACCGGATGAAGTCTCACCTGAGATGTTCAAGGGAGGGCTGACGAAACCAAGTTTCCGCTAAATAGAAGAGGACTATGGGCATCAACAATTCATCAACTTTTTTATTAGATCTTACCAGTTGTTAATCATTCATAGAACCATTTATCATCACTCTTCAATAGATCGCATCATTCATTCATAGCATAAGTATCATATAACAGAAAAAACCATACTATCACAGAAATAGATCTAAGAAGATAACATCATTCATAAGCAGTAAACATTGCATCATAGATCCATGTCGCACATACTCACCATTGGATTGTGGAAACAAAAATAAAAGACAAAAAGATACAAAATATAACATTATTTCAAATCAACCCTCATATTTTCATATTACTTCTACGCAATAAATCACAGATCTAAAATAGACAGCAATTCAATTCTCAGTCTCAGATTCTCTATGATGAACATGAATCATAACCAAGATTGTCAAGATAGATCTCACAACCAATGATCCTTACATTCTCAAATCTTCTTCTATTTATAGGCTTGCACCTTTACATTCATGGTCCACTTCTAACTAACTCCTAACTAATTATACCAACTAATGACCAATATCCACAAAATATGGGTACACAAAATATTCAAAAGTAGTCTATTTTTTTCCTTGCACGCTATCTTTGTCTTACGCGATGTCTTATGAGCTTGCGCAGCATCCGCGATGATGCGCAACTAACTAATCCTCAACCCCTTTCCAACAGTACCTAGATCTACCTCCCCTCTTACTTCACCTATTCTTTCGACCTCGTCGCCACCTCACACTACACCAACATCCCCACATTCTGGTTTTCCCCAACTAGACATCCCTTCCATCTCTACAATTTCTTCCTTTGAAATTGCTACACCTATCCCCACTTCTATCCCTTCATCCCTTGCAGCTATTTCCTCTACACTCCCTATTATTATTTCACCCATCAATGTGGAAGTCCCTATTTCTCAATCCCAACCTGAGCCTCTGATCACTATTCAAGAAGGAACCATCTCGACTACAGAGGAGATGGCTGATTTTCGCGAGGATGCAGGGGTTTCTCTTGGTAAATATTTTTGGAGCAGGAAAGAGAAATTTGTGGTTAAGAAGGGAGCCAAGAGGACAAGAGAAGGCACATTCAAGGAGGGGACGGCTCTTAACCATATTATTTGGAAAAGGGACTCCTATGACACCAAACAGGGAACCTTGGATACAAAAAGCTTCTATGGGAGCCTTTGTTGGGGAAAATTTTGATTCAGTATCCCAGTTGAATAAATAATTTCAATTCAAAGAACAAGAGCTACAAAGGGACAAACAAGACCTAGCACAAGTTGAGGAACACCACAGGCAAGAAATGCAACTTCTCAAAGATGAATATGAAGAGAAGTTAAATCATCTCCAAAAGAAGAATGGTTATCTGAAGTAGTGGCTTGAGAAGGTTGATCTCTTAGCTGACCAGCAGGTTGTTGCGTCCCCACCCCTCTACTCGGTGGAGAGTACGCGACCATGATGCTATCAACCTGAGTAAACTAAGCCCCATGAACAAAATATAAAATGCAATGAAATAATATGCATATGCAAATGTCTAATTCATTAAACAGTGGAAGCAATACATGTCATTAACATTCAAGCATTCAACATGTTCATAGTAATTTATCAAGCAAATACAGTTGCAGAGATTAAACACAAGGAATACTTATCTTAGTGGAAGCTTGTCTCGCAACTAGCTACGTTGCTTCAACGTTCCACCCAACCATATGCCAGTGTGCTCATAAATCTCTCATCAACACTGCCACCCCCGAGTTGGGCATGATTTCCACAAGGAATAAGGGGAACACTAGAAGGCTCAAATGTAGCCGAGGATACACAAAACTCAGCCAAGCCAACACAGTTGGGTTTACCAGGCTATATTGAAGCTGGAAAGGCTGACTGCTAAGCTAGTGAGCTCAATCAAGAGCCATGGACACCTACACCAGATTTATCCTGACTTCTGAAACATCCACATGCCCAACACAAGGAAGAAACCCCTTCTCTGCTACACAGTCCCTTAGGCCATGCCTTCCCTTCCGGTGCTATTCATGGTGTGCAAAGAAGAAATCCAACCCTCTAGCTCTGTCTGTGAGGTTCCTGCACACACTAGGTTTGTCAAACAGGCTTAGACCCCATTTCCCACTCCAAAAACAGTCCAAAGACCAATAACCAATTACAATTTGGGACTGAAAGGAAAACACCACAGAGGTCAAGATTAGAATGACAATAGGTTAAAATAGCTTAGACTAAGAAACTCGATTTCCAAAGTCGTTTATGGCCCTAATGTGGCCAAAACGACTCACAACACCCCAAAATTTGTGGGGAAGACAACACGATATCCTAGCCTGTGTAAGATGAAGAACACGGCCCCCAATCGTTAAGGTATTCAAACACACAGAACACAGAACACCTGTGGTCAAGATTCCTGTGTGCGTGAGAGTAGAATGTGGTTCCCCTACCCACATGAGGAGCTGAATGTGACCTGCCTCCTAAGGGCATGCGTGAGGTCAAGGACTGGTAGCTCTATCAGAACTGACGGCTACCCATGCATACATTTCCCTAAGGCAATAACTACCCAACTAACCCATGGGAATTAAATTGGTTGGTGGATAAGACAAGGAAAGTAGTTTCCCACTCTCTTGGGTTCTTTTGCTGACAAGAGTTGTATAACTCATTTGAACATTGGTCTGAGTTCCTCAATGACCATCACAAAAGACGACAGGAATCTACCAAAGCTTATGTTCCATTATAGACTGGCAGAAGTATATTAAAGAAAGACCAGAAGATCTGCCAATACTGGATAAGCTTAAGCTTAAGAAAATTGAGGTGATCATTGAAACATGGGAAGGAATTTGTGATCACGTGGAATCCATCATCAGAGATGGAAAAGTTGCCTGCAAAAGGAGGTGGTTTTCCTAATAAACATTGCTCGGGTATATGGATCAGCCATTCTTAGATCTTGTTGCGGAGGCTATGCCCCCAAAACATAAACTAGATCATATTGAGAGGGAATTTGCCAAAGAAAAGGAACAGATCATGGAGATGACTCAACTTACTATGGAGGAGATCAAGCATTCGATTGAGCCACCTCTTGCTTCATTAATGAGGATTGATCTCTTCCTCAAAGAATGGGCGATGATCAAGAAAAGGGATATCACATCCTTGACATGTAAAGCTCAATTACATTTGGAAAATGCTCAGTTTACGAACATCCAAGATTTAATGGATGTTTATGCCAAGTGGCATTCCGCCCTTGGAAAACCATGAAACCAAAATATCTTGTACTACCACATCTTGGGAAATTTTCTTTTTTATAAATTTTGTAACATTATTTAAAGGGAGGGTATTTCCCAAGTAGCGGGGGAACTAGCAGGATTAATCCTAGGAGAACTCTACACGAGAGAAGATTACCAAACACATACTAGGAAAGCTTGCAATTTTGTACTTTGTAATGTTTTGCAAGTGAATAAAATTACATTCTTATTTATGCTATGTTCTTAGTCTTTCTTCCATCTATCTGGCATATTGATTATTGATTGCTTATCTACTGATGTGTTAGTTTACGTATTGATTTTTCCTTACAATATTGACACATTAAATGTGTGTTCAATGAATGTATTCATCTAATTCACATGCTCTATTTTGCAATTGATGACTAGATATTAATCCCTGATACTGATTTGTCAATTAGTATTACCTGATAGGACATGTTGTACATCTATAACATTTTGGATAAAGCTTTGCAATTTTAATTGTTTAGGTTTATTTGAAGTTGGTTAAGGAATTTGAACTTGATTTACATTTATGTACATTGAGTAATAAGTTTCTAGTTATCTATTATGTCTTACAACTTCCCTGTCCAAATTTGCTACACACACTGTTTAAGTTTTCTTGAACAATTAGTCTATAGTTTAGTCACTTTAAATCTTTCTCACTTGTCCTAAGAGCAGATCTTATTGATTTGAAAACCTTTCTGTCGGTGGAGGCCTTGTATCCATAAGATTTAGTCATCTCAAACAACTTGAGGATAGAATATTCTCTGTGTGGGATCGATTCGAAGCCTTTCTAGTTGGACTATTTCCTTATGTTGACTGCCTTGTAGATATTCCAACAACCTACAAGCTCGGTCCGTAAACAGTATATTTTCAACAAAACTTACTGGGGCGGTATTCAGAGTCATTCTCCCATATTTGTCTACATGGGAGAAGAGGATCATATCGAATTTCAACCTTCATCAGGTGGGGGCTACGGCATGGTCATCGAGAATGCTCCCAATTTCAAAGCACTTCTCCTCTTCGTCGAGGTATATAGTTTATTGTCCCAAATTTTCATTCTTTTTCTAAAGTTATGCAATTTGCAAATATTTTCAAATTTTCAAAGTTGAATAATTTTCAAAAACAAAATTGTTCATGCCCTATATGATTCCACAGGAAAGAACAACCATCATGTTTTGGAAACTATGCTAGTTGAACGTGATATTTCACTCTTGCTACATGGTGTTGTCAACATTTGACTACTGGTACAAGTTTCCACATTAAACCAAGTGAACTCACTCAACTAATCAACTATTCGGTTCTGAATTTCTATCTCACACGACATTCACAAGCATGAGTTATTACTTCCAACTATATATAATAGTCTTGTAGAAGATGGGCAACTAAAAGAATGAACTATAATCAAAGCCACCCAATCAAACAAAAGCATAAACTTGTGAAAGACTTAGAAGCTTTCATTGGTGATAGGGACACATTTTGTAGATGTATTAAGTGAAAAGTTTATGGATATAAAATAGAAGATATAAAGTAAATGTTAAGTGATTGCATATTGGGAATCAACTATGTACATTAAAATAACATTTATGGAGTAATTATTTTTTTCAATTTCTAGCTTAATAACTGTAAGAAAGAAACAATATAGAAGACCAAATTGTAGTATGACAAATCATATATGAAAAAAAAACCAACAAATGTAATAATTGTTCTTTATGGAAAAATGACAAGTTGTGCTAAGAAAGAAGAGAACAAAGTTGTTTATTTTATAAATAAACATAATAGCAAATTAGTATTGTATTACAAATCAACGATATAGGTTGCATCAACAATTTAGGTTCAAAATGTTAAGTTATAGCTTGTACAGTGGAACTATGAGACTACAAGATAAAACTCCTAAAAGCGAGTTAAAAAAAAACCTTATATGTTGAAGCATGAAAGAAGGAAAAAAATATGAGAATTGAGGCAATTCATTACAGACAATAAAGAATGTTTAAATATCAAGTTGAAACAACTTATGTATTTGAATGTCCACATGAAATTTCCGATTAAATGTTTTCAACCATCACAATTAAAACCTTTAAATGTGCAATTCCACAGAAGGTCTATGTTCTAACTAAAAGTGTAAAAGTAAATTGTTTGTTGCAGATCTTATGGACTATTTCAACAATTGATTTTGCTTCAGTTGAGAGGAGGCATGGGCCTTTTGCAGAAATGCCCATGAGTTGGTTTGCAGCATCATAGAAAGCTACGACACCATGAAGTTGTCCAGTGGTATATTTCAAGTCAACCTTTAGTATGTATCTATAGTCACATTCAAGAAACTCCCCATCATATTTACCACAATGCCAAATGTTTCCAACTTTGTGGGAAATTTTTTTCATGCATTGTATACCATCAACAAAAAGAGGGCATGCAAGGAAATGAAAGTCATCCATGTTGACATTTGTGATGGTTGCAACAATAAAGTACCAAACAGGCTTTTCAAACGGTTGAAGATTTTGTAGCTCATTGATGGTAATGCTTTTACGAGGACCAAAATGAGAGGCATTGAATTTTCGGCTCAAAGATGGTGATGCTGAAAAAAATCCATTGTCATGAAACCATCTCTGGAGAAGGACAGTTTCTTCAATATTTGGGTTTATAAAAAGAGTATTGTTGGAGATAGTCCCAACAATTTTTCCATTGAATTCTGTAACACAACCACCTTTGATTGCTAAAGCTGGAGGAGTAGCTCAACCACAAAGGTTGGAAAGCTTAGCTCCTTCAATTTGGCAATACTCTCCCTAGAGTGTTATGTCAATGTTATAGCCTGACATGTCGTGAAGTCCAATGGTGCGTCGTACAGTCTCTACACCATCATGTTTTCGTATGGTGGATGCAAGTAAAACTGAAATTACAAGTCCTAGAAGGTCAACCATGGAATTAATAGGTATAGTTTGGATGTCCTGAATAGTTTTAAAGTTAAAGCAATATAAAGGTATTAAGGGGTATTCATCTAAGCATGGCTGGATGGTTGAAGAGGAACCTAGGAAAATCTCAGTATGGATTTTCAAATGGTTGAAAATTGGATTGTATGCTTTCACAGTGCCATTTGATAATATGTACATTACTCTTAAATGTATTTTTCCGTACAAAGAGAGTGTCAATTCATTGAATGCCGAGATATGTATTTCATCATGTGAAGCATTAACAAGGTCAAATCCAAACACTTTTCTAGACCCTCGTTGGTTGACATATTCATGAATATTTGTCTTGGCAATAACTCGACCTTGAATGGTCCAAACTTTGCTAGGAGAGGAAAGCGAAGTGAATGGGATAGTCGATGCATGCAAGGCAGGGTTTTCATTTATCGATGTAGTGTTCACTGCAACAGAGGAACATTTGATGCACTAATAATCATTGCATCCACTATGACAAGTGCAAGTGCAAGCAATGTGATAGACTTGATAAGAACAAGTATGTTAGAAATTAATGGGAGACAAAAACATTTGATGCATCAACGGTGTGAAATTCATCTAGTGGGAGAAAAAGAATGAGGAAATGAAACATACGTTACATTATGTACAACGTTGCAAGTACATTGGGTGACTTTGATTGTAGTTCCTTATTTTAGTTTCCCATCTTCTACAAGACTATTATATATAATTGGAAGTAATAGCTCATGCTTGTGAAGGCCTTCTGAGATAGAAATTCGAAACCGAATAGTTGATGAGTTGAGTGAGTTCACTTGGTTTAATGTGGAAACTTGTACTAGCAGGCAAAGGTTGAAAGCACCATGTAGCAAGAGTGAAATAGCATCTTCACTTAGCATAGTCTCCATAACGTGATGGTTTTTCTTTCCTATGGAATCAAATAGGTCATGAACAAAAAAAAAGAATGAAAATTATTCATAGTGAAACAATGCGTGCCTTGGCAGTGTGGATTGCATGTTTTGGAAGTGGTCATGTTAATTGTTTTTTATGGACAAGCTTAATGATATTTGTTTGTCTCTATTGTCAACTATATGCAAGATCAGAACAATTTTCCCTAATAGAGTATATACCATGTTTCATAACTACTCTTACCCATTGCAAAATAACATTTACATACAATTTGCAAAATGAAACTTTTAATTTGACAATAAATAAGAAACTTGTAAGTAAATACTAAATTTCAAAACATTCAAGATTAAAATTCCAATTGCAAGAAGAAGATAAATTCAAAGCCATAGAAATATGAAGAAAATATTTTGCTACCAAAATGAATGTTGAAAATAGTTAAGCAGATTGAAGGAATACCTGCAAATTTGACAAAGTGGCAAGACCTTTGTTCTAAAATATTTGGTGTAATTGAAGCGTAGCAAAAGCAATACAAGCAAAGAAAAGGAAAACAATAGTAAATATTGGTTACCTAAAGCTTTGCATATATGTGCAAAGCAAAGGCGGTGCAACAACAAACCCGATAAATCGAGAATTGTGAAAACATCTTCAAGATCCTCATAAGTTGAGCCGCAATTAAGAAATAGCCCATATGTAAATCAAATCACAATATTTCTTGCATTAATGGAGAAACAATGTGTTAATGAAGCATTAACATAGAGCATTCATGTCGATGAAAGGAAATCAGTAAAATATTCCCCATCGACTCGAGTGGCAGTGAAACCAAACCACGACCAAAACGACCCCACAAACTATGAGCCTAAATCCACAAAATCCCTCACACTGAAACTTTCGCAAAACCCTCAACCTCAAATATTTGCAAAGGCTATGCCCAATTCAAAGAAAAAATTGACCCTACAAAATCTAAGCCTAAACCCACAAAATCCCTCCCACTGAAACTTTCGCAAAACCCTCGGCCTCAAATATCAGCAAAGGCTATGCCCAATTCTAAGAAATGAATTACAGTGAAGGAAAATGGCATAAAATATGGGCCTGTCAATTCATACATGCGATAAAAAAATGAAATCGATCACTAAACGTACATGAAAAAACCTGTCAGGACATAAGCCCATCAATCCATTCATGCACAGGACCAGTCATTTAGGGCAACAGATAAAAGCATAGTCAAAACATGCAAGCCACCTATCAGCAAAACACCCTAAACAACAAGTGGGAAGCAGGATCCACAATATGAATGCAGAAAGGACCGTTGTGGGTGCAACTTTGCGGAAGTCCATTTTTAAAAATGGAGAATCGCAAACCTGTAATCCACAATTGCGGAAAAATTGTTGCGTAAAGGAAAATGCGGAAATAGAGTTGCGGAACCAGAACCGCGGAAACAGATTTGCAGAAATATCTATTCCATAAATAGTATTGCAGAAAAGGAGATTGCAGAAAGGAGCTTGTTGAAGGGTAATATGCGGAAACCGAGTTGTGAAAACTCAATTGCAAAAGATTCTATTGCAGAAATAATGAGGTTGCAGAAGTAAGTCTGCGGAAAGATGTATTGTGGAAATATAGTCTGCAGGACAAACTATATTTGTAGGTATTCCTTCATTCTTCTTAATTGTTTTCAACATTCATTGTGGTAGCAAAATATTTCCACAATACATCAATTTATCAACACGATTTTGCATTCTCAATTTCGTAACATATTACCGTCTTCTTTCCCTTTTAACACCTCGATGTCATCCACGAGTTTCTTGTTCAACACCTAGGCATCCTCTGCAACAACCCCCTATTTTAGTAATCCAGCTACTTCAAACCCTAGTTTATCCTTTGGCACACCCACTGCATCAATGGCGTCAACCTCAGGTTTGTCTTTTGTGACCACGATGTCTTCATCCTCGACCCAGTCTATCTTTTGGTGTAGCATCCCATCGAGGTTCAACTCTGGGACCTTCTTTTTGGATGTACGGACAACTGGATTCGAGCCCGGCTCCATTATTCGGGACCTTGACATCGACGTTCAACTCCAGCCTTTGTGTTCAACACCATAGTGGCAGCCTCATCGTCTTCAACCCCAAGTGTACCTAATATAGAACTATGGAAACCCTTGATAACCAATGAGTCTCTCGAAACCCTTAAGGTGTTTGAAGCCCTCAAATCTACGGTAATCAATCAAACAAACAATGGCGAGTCGTCAGAAGCGCAGTGCATTAAAGATAATGTAAGGGTGGTGCAGCAGAAGTCGAATGCATGAAAATGCTTTGACAGGAGATAGGATCTAAGGAAGCGTTAAGGGAACTACCTGAGCGAGACATGGTGCCTTTGGCATAATTACAGACGTAAATGGTAGATAAAACGTATTCCAAAATAGCAGGCCACCATAAGAAATAACTGTGCCAAACACGTGCAACACCTGTCTAGCCACCATTCACCAAGTTGACGAGACATGTGTCGAAATTCTATTGGACAGAGCGATGAGGAATCTCCTGAGATAAATACGTAGATCTAAGGGCTTCAAACACCTGAAGGGTTTCGATATACTGGCTGGTTATGAAGGGTCCATAGTTCTAGAGTAGACAGACGTGGGGTTGAAGACGGTGAGGCTACCACTACGGTGTTGAACACATAGGTTGGGGTTGAACGTCGATGGCAAGGTCCTGAACAATAGAGTTGGGCTCGAAGTCGGTTGTGTGGACTTCCCAAAAGAAGGTCCCATAGTCGAACCTGGATGGGATGCTACACCAAAAGATAGACCGAGTCAAGGATGAAGGCGTCAGGGTCGCAAAAGGAAAACCTGAGGTTGACATCGAGGATGCAGTGGGTGTGCCAAAGGATAAACTGGGGTTTGAAGTAGCTGGATTACTAAAATAGGGTGTTGTTGCAGAGGATGCCCGGGTGTTAAACAAGAAACCTGTGGATGACATTGGGGTGTTAAAAGGGAAAGAAGATGGTAATATGTTACAAAATAGAGAATGTTGAATCACGTTGATAAATTGATGTATTATGGAAATATTTTTCTACCACAATGAATATTGAAAACAGTTAAGCAGACTGAAGTGTTACCTGTAAATTTGACAAAGTGGCAAGACCTCTGTTCCAAAATATCTGGTGTAACCAAAGCACAACAAAAGAAATACAATCAAAGCAAAGGCAAACAGTAGGAAATATTGGTTACCTGAAGCTTTGTATATATGTATTGCGGAAAAAGAGATTACAGAAAGATAAAAGTGTAGTGGTAATATTACTAGTAGCAAATTACCCTTATAAAAGTGCTGTCAAAAATAAGAAATTGATCACCAAACGTGCATGAAAAAAACTGTAAGGACATAAGCCCATCAATCCATTCATGTGCAGGACCGGTCGTAACACAAAAGACACGTGCCGAACTCCTATTGGCCCAACAGATGAGACACTTGTCAAAATTTAATTGAACGAAGCGACGACGAATCTGCTGAGACTACCATCTCCATTGCATAATTACAACCAATATTGTGTCACAAACTCAATTGCAGGAAATTGAGTTACAATTTAGCAAATAGAAATTCATTCAATGGTAAAAAAAAAGAACAAGGAAATGGAGCATACGTTACATTATGTACAACATTGCTGGTACATTGGGTGACTTTGATTATAGTTCCTTCTTTTAGTTTCCCATCTTCTACAAGACTATTATATATAATTGGAAGTAATAACTCATGCTTGTGAAGTTCGTCTGAGATAGAAATTTGAAACGGAATAGTTGATGAGTTGAGTGAGTTCACTTGGTTTAATGTGGAAACATGTACCATCGAGCAAAGGTTGACAGCACCATGTAGCAAGAGTGAAATATCATCTTCAATTAGCATAGTATCCATAATGTGATGGATGTTATTCCTGTGGAATCAAATAGGGATGAACAACAAAAAAATTGAAAATTATTCAGAGTGAAACAACGCGTGCCTTGGCAGTGTGGATTGCATGTTTTGAAAGCGATCATGTTAATTGTTTTTTATGGACAATCTTAGTGATATTTGTTTGTCTCTACTATCAACTATATGCAAGATAAGAACATTTTTCCCTGGTCAAGTAAATATTATGTTTAAGAACTACTCTTACCCATTCCAAAATAACATTTACATATAGTTTGAAAAATTAAACTTTCAATTTGACGATAAATAAGCAACTTGTAAGTAAATACTAAATTTTAAAGCATTCAAGATTAAAATTTCAGTTGCAAGAAGAAGACAAATTCAGAGCCACAGAAATACGAAGCAAATATTTTTCTACAACTATGAATGTTGAAAACAGTTAAGCGGACTGAAGGAATACCTGCAAACTTGACAAAGTGGTAATACCTCTGTTCCAAAATCTCTGGTGTAACCGAAGCGCAACAAAAGCAATACAAGCAAAGCAAAGGAAAATAGTAAGAAATATTAGTTACTTGAAGATTTATATATGTGTGCAAAGCAAAGGCAGTGCAGCAGCAAAACTGGTAAATCAAGAATTGTGACAACATCTTCGAGATCCTCATAAGCTGAGCCACAATTAAGAAATAGCCCATCTGTAAATCAAATCACAAGCTTTATTGCATTAATGGAGCAATAATGCATTGATGAAGCATTAACATAGAACATTCCTACCAATGAAGGGACATCAAAAAAATATTCCTCATTAACTCCAGCGGCATTGAAACCAAACCATGACCAAAATGACCCCACAAACTATGAGCCTAAATCCACAAAATACCTCGGAGTGAAACTTTCGCAAAACCCTCGGCCTCAAATCTCAGAAAAGGCTATGCCCAATTCAAAGAAAAAATTGAACCTACAAAATCTGAGCCTAAACCCACAAAATCCCTCACACTGAAACTTTCAGAAAACCCTCGTCCTCAAATCTTGGCAAAGGTTATGCCCAATTCAAAGAAATGAAATACAGTGAAGGATAGTGGCAAAAAATATGGGCCTGTCAATACATACATGCGACAAAAAAACAAAATCGATCACCAAACGTACATGAAAAATCCTGTCAGGACATAATCCCATCAATCCATTCATGTGCAGGACTGCTCGTTTAGGGAAACAGATAAAAGTGTAGTCAAAACACGCAAGCCACTTGTTAGCAAAACACCCTAAACAACAAGTGGCAAGCAAAATCCACAATTCGCAATCTGAATGTAGAAAGGACCGTTGCGGGCACAACTTTGCAGAAAACCGTTTTAAAAAATGGAGAATTGCAAATCCCTAATCCGCAATTTGTAATTGTGGAAAAATTGTTGCGTAAAGGCAAATGCAAAAATAGAGTTGCGGAACCAAAACTGCGAAAAAGGAGCTTGTTGAAGGGTAATATGTGGAAATTGAGTTGTGAAAACTCAATTGCGGAAAGATTTCGTTGTGGAAATAATGAGGTTGCAGAAAGATATATTGTGAAAATATAGTCTGCGGGACAGAAGTTATGAAATCAATAATGCAGAATCGCATTGATAAATTGATAAAGGACTTAATTGTACTGCAATAAAGGACACTGGCATAAAATATGGGCTTTTCAATCGAGACATGGGGAAAAAAATGAAATTGATCACCAAACGTGCATGAAAAAAATCGTGAGGACATAAGTCCATCAATCGAAAGGACCTTGGTGAAGGGTAATATGTGGAAATAGATTTGCGGAAAGGATCTTGTTGAAGGCTAATATGTGAAAACCAAGTTGTGAAAACCCAATTGCGAAAAGAATGAGGTTGCGGAAGCAAGTCTACAAAATTTTTTATTGTGGAAATATAGTCTACGTGACAAAAGTTATGAAATCAAGAATGTGGAAGCAAGGCTACAGAATTGAGATTGCGAAATCGCGTTGCTAAATTGATAAAGGACCGAACTAAACTGCAGTAAAGGACACTGGTAAAAAAGATGGCCCTGTCAATCGAGACATGTGGTAAAAATAAGAAATCGATCACTAAACGTGCATGAAAAAAACTGTGAGGACATAATCCCATCAATCCATTCATGCGTAGGACCGACCGTAACACAGAAGACACCTGCTGAACTGTTATTGGCCCAACATACGAGACACTTATCGAAATTTAATTGGAGGGAGTGACGAGGAATCTACTGAGACTACCATCTCCATTGTGTAACACCTTTGACGCAATTAAATAAAATTATAAATAATAGTTTTTCAATTTGTAAGAAAATATAATTTAATAAAACCATTTAATTTTTATATTAGTAAAAAAACCAAAAAAATATATTATATTATATTCATTTTAAGAAGAAAAAAAAACATAGATATGATGTTAAACCATTATGTATATAGAACTCTTATTTTTTTATCACATTAATAAAATTAGTCCTCAAACATATCTAAGTTATCTCATGAAGCTTTGATGGTCTGATTTTAACTTTTAAACTATTATTATTTAGCTTCATATCAAGTGCAAAAAAAACAACTCCTTCAATAAGTGTTTCCATTGCAAACAAACTTCTCTTCATAGCTAGCCACAAAGTTGGTGGCAATGTCCTGGACATTGCCAGGACATTGCCACCACGCAACTCTTGTCATGAAAGAGATTACATTACATAAAATAAAAATAAAAATAATATATATTTTATATAAAGATATTATACTACATAAAATAATAAATAATAAATAATATATATTCTTATATATTTTTTATGATATGATGTTTATTTTTAAAGTTTTGTATATATAATATTTTCAAATATATTAATATTTAAATGATATTAAAAGTAAAAATAAAAATAAATAAATTTTTTTTTGTATAAATAAATTACATGAAATAAATAAATAAATTGCTATTTTGTATAAATTATATAATATAATGTTGGTTTTTAAAGTTTTGTGTATTTGGTTGTTTGGCCAATGAACATATACTCAAGTGCTGAACTTTTGGCACTCCAAGAAGATTTTGAATCCTTTGCTTCCCGTAGAACCTTCGGCTTTGGTTCATCCCTTGTTGGAGGACCTGGCTTTGCTCTTGATTTGCAGGATCCTCCTGGGAGTTGTTGTTGATCTCGAGATGCAGAGTAGCTCCAATAGTTAAGAGATTGTGTGCCCTGTTTGCAAGAATATTGGAAACCTTCGGTCTATAGAAAGATTGGATCTCTTTCAATAAATTTTTCACTCCAAGAATGTGTATGATTTCATGGTGCTGATATGGAAGATATTTTATAGTCTTTCCTTGGGCGCTGAAGTTGTTTATAAACACAGCTGCTCTTTCAAGACAGATTGAGCAATTTGAAGGCAGATTTTTTACTAAGGAATTGTTGTTATTGATTTGCAGTCTTTTGATCAAGAAGTGGTTCACATTGAAGCAGATTGGTTCACAGAGTCTTCTCTTATGGACGCCGAAGGGGGTCCTCCCCCTCCTCTTCCTCCTGAATTGGATGCCTTTAAACGTTTGGTTTCCTCCTTGGCAAGAGGAAAGGGTGTCCAAACATGCAGATATTTGTGAAGAAAGCATACATTCCCTCTATTGAATTACCTATTGAACAACGTTGTCGAACTGCATTAAATCTAGATGAGCGAGGGCTCATTGGGCAATTTTTAGGACTCTGGCCTTCTCCTAAGGCTGTTGGTGGATAGATTTAGAGAAATTGGAGGACCTTGGTTACTGAAGGAATTCGACATCACCTGGTTGGCAGAGGATACTATGTCTTTGTTTTTTATTCAGCTGAGGATCATGACCTCATTTTTCGAAATGTTCCATATTTCATGGGCCCTTAGGGGCTCTATTTGAATAAGTGGAGTCTGGATTTTGATCCTACCCAAGATGTTCCGTTAGTTGTTCATGTTTTGGTAAGGATTCCTCACTTACCTTTACATTGTTGGAACTCAGAATCTTTGGAGACCATTGGGAACAAGCTAGGAAAATATATCGATAGGGCAGAAAGGAAAGATCAATATTCATGTGCAAGAATATGCGTTGAAGTAGATTTGGAGATAGGGTTACCTGAGCCGATCAATTTAATAGTAGTCGAATGGTCACACATCCAGGAGTTATATTACGAGCAGCTTCCTTTCAAGTGTCGTTATTTCCATGGTATGGTCATTTTGCCCGAAATTGCAAGAAAAAATCAAAGGAAGATCTTGAAAAAGAGAAGGCTGATTAGTGAACTCAAGTTCAGAAAACGGGTACTTCCAACCAGGACAATAGAAAGAAAGGCAAAGAAGGAAAGACAAGGAATGGAATCACTGTTGATGGGAAGAGTCTCCCTAAAACTTAGGTTGTATAAAAACCCATTGTTTCATCTAATCATTTTGTTGTTTTAAGCTCTTCTGAAGATCAAATTAATCCCGTTCTTGAAGAGGGTGAAGTGCAGTGCTTAATTGAGCAGGATGAAGAAGTTGAAGTAAATACCGTACCATTGGAACAAACTGGAAAAACAAACTCAGAACTACCTTGTGTATATGCAATCTTGTAGGAAAAACCTCATTCACCAAATGGAGCCACTCCTTCCCCATCATATGCAGAAATAATAAAGAAGAAATCGGTTGCCAGTTCTGGCTCTTCTGAAGAAGATTCTATTGAGCAAATCACCAAAAAGACAGGCAGGAAGTCTCAAAAGGAGGCTAGAGAAGAAGAGGCGGAGAGATTAAAGATGTAGGGAAGCCAATCTACAATTGAAATGTCACTTTCCAGAAGCAAGCAGACAAGACCCCCAAAGGGAGTAATAAATCCCTCTTTCTCGGGTAAATAATTCAGGTCGTCTCTTGGAATTGCAGGGGTTTTGGGAATCCAAACAAAGTAGCAGCGGTTAAATATTTATTAAGAATGGAACCTACTGATATTCTTTTTCTCCAAGAGACAAAGATAGAAGAGGAAGTTCTTCTATCCATAAGCAGAACAAAGTGGAAAGTGAATGTTGGGAAGGCAGTCAGCGTGCGAGGTACTTCTGGGGGCTTTGCAACCTTATGGTGTGAGGATAAGTTTCTTTTGAAAAGCTCGTTTGTAACCCAACACTCGATTTATACAGAACTTCAACATATCTCAAGTAATATCTCCATGGCTCTTTTCAATCTTTATGTCCGAGTAAATTTTAAGGAAAAAAAAAGAATGCTGGAATTCTCTGTCAGATTTCTTAGAAATCTATTCTCCCATAAATATTATAGTGGCAGGGGATATTAATCTAATTTTAGACCCTAAATAGAAAAAAGGTGGAGTTCGTGGTAATGATCATTTTCAAGAATCAATGGAGTCTTTGATCCATGCTAGTGATCTTCTTGACTTTATACCTAAGAAAGGTCATTACACATAGTCCAATAATAGAGTAGGGTTTTCCAATATCTCTGCTCGTATTGACAAGTTTATGGCTCAAAGTTCCTTGATGGAGGGGAAATCATAATCTCAACCAAAATTATGCCCAAATTAACTTCATATCATCGTCCTATTACTCAAATGCTTGAAGAAGAGGAAGATCTTGATCCAATTCTATTTTTTTTTGGTCCTCTTTGGATTAAGAGAGACGGATTTTGGGAAATAGTGACACAATCACAGTCTCAGTATGTAGAAGGATCCCCTAGCTTTGTTTGGGAGCAAAAACTTAAGAGCACTAAGTATGCTTTGAAAAATTGGGCAAAAAAATCTCTCACTACTCCAATGAGCACTAGGCAAGAGAAAGTGTAGGAGTTAGCAGAGATTCAACTAGGAATGGAGGAAATTGAAATTACCAAAGCTCAACTGGTTCTTGAGTAGTCCGCTCAAATAAAAACCTTTCACTCTTTTCGCCAAGAAGAGGAATACCTTCATCTGAAGTCTCGTAGTCTTTGGTTGCAAGCGGGAGATAAAAACACAGCCTTATTCCATACACAATGCAGAGCTAGACTTTTACATAATCATATTTCACAAATCTCCACAAGTGAGGGGGGAATAATTAAAGGTCATGATCAATTAAAGTAGGTTGCTCGAAGGCATTTCCAATGCTTGTTTCAGGAGCCTGATGGAATATCTGATGGTGAAGTGACTGCTGATTTTTTGGCTAACGTCCATTCTCTTATCAGTTCAGAGGGTAGTGTTGGTGTAATGAAGCCCTTATCTGAAAATAAATATTAGATGTCATCTAGGAAATGGAGCCGGATAAAGCTCCTAGGCCAGATGGCTTCTCCTTCCATTTTTACAAAGTTTGCTAGAAAATTATAAAAACAGATTTGCTTCACATGGTGTCAAACTTTCAAAAAAAAGCTAAAGTGGGAGGGTGTACTAATTCTACTTGTATTGCTTTAATCCCAAAGGAATATAACCCTGCAACTTTTGACAGGTTTCGACCTATATTGCTTTGTAATGCCTCTTATAAGATCCTAACTAAACTATTAGCTAATCGACTCAAGCCTTTGTTAGGGAAGCTGATTTCTCCTCTTCATGGAGGTTTTGTAAAAGGTAGGCATCTAGTCGAAAATGTAATTCAAGTCCAAGAAACCCTCCAGCCCAGTTTTCAAAGGAAGGATAAAGGAATGCTAATCAAGTTGGATATGAAAAATGCCTTTGATCGTGTTAAGCTCTCCTTTCTCTAACAATTCCTTCTCTTTTTTGGTTTTAGCGCTGAGTTTGTTATCTTGATAAAAGCTTGCACAGATAGGCCCTAGATAGCGCCTCTTGTCAATGGTAGACCTTCAGAATTTTTCCAAGCTTCAAGAGGACTCTCCCAAGGATGCCCTCTGTCACCTTTCCTCTATATCTTGATGGCAGAATCTCTAAGCAGAAATATTACAGTTGAAAAGGAAGCAGGTTCTATTCCAGGCATTAAGACAGCAAGCGGAGTGGATCCTATAAACAATGCCCTCTTTGTGGATGATTCTCTCCTTTTAGGAGGGGCCTCGTTAAATATTGCCTGGGCCTTTAATGAAATTATTCAAAACTTCTGCTTATTTTCAGGAGCTTTGATCAGCAAAAATAAAAGTGTTGTCTATGGTTGGAATGTAGATCATCCAACAATTCTTCAAATAGCTCATTCCTTGGGTTTCCCAGGTTTTGATAAGCGGGATAAGATTAAATATCTGGGATTACCTCTAACCTTGGGACCAATCCTCCTTCTCTTTGGTTTGAAGTTATAGCTAAGATAAAATCCAAATTTGCATCTTGGGGTGGACAATGGTTAACCAAGGCTGGAAAATTGGTTTTGATAAAGGTTGTCCTTTCGGCCCTTCCCACCTTTCAATCCTCTCTGTTGCTTGCTCCCAAGTCTATCACGTCTCATATTTCCAAACTTCTTCGAGATTTTCTTTGGAATTGCGGTAAAGGAAATCAAAGAAAGTTGCATCTGGTATGTTGGGACATTCTCAAAAGATCAATAATGGAAGGTGGATTGCAGATTCATGACCTTGGATTAGCAAATCTAGCTATGGGAGGGAAAATAATTTGGCAACTGTTTGCAGATAAAAAGCATCTGATAAGCAAGATTTTTTGGATGAAATGTCTAAAGGGAGGTTCTTTGAGAAACTTAAAAGCAGAAAACACCCCTCAAGGTACAACAATATGGAATTTATGTAGAAAAGGAATAGACCATATTCAATATTAGCTATACAGAATCCCTAGCAATGGGGCAAGGATCATATTGTGGGAAGACAACATCCTAGGGAATCCCCCTCTCTCTTCCTTAATTTCGTTAAATGATATCATGTTATTGTTTGTCAATAAAGGACTTATTCAGCTTGCAGATATATGTTCTTGGGATATCATTGGGAATTGGACAGGTTGGTCTCTACCAGAGCTTCCCAAACCTCTTCTACCATTAAAAATTTTGCTTATTTCCGTGCTCTCATGATTAGCTCTTGTTCATCGCTCCTCTAAGGACAAATGGGGGTGGGGTCGTTTAGGTTTTTATTTTGTAGCTCAAGGTTTTTCTCCTCTACAATATCCTCATCCCTCTTTGTTTTCCCCTGCACTGTGGAAAGATGTTTGGTCATCTTTCAGTCTGCAAAAGGTGAATTTTTTCACTTGGTTGCTCATGCATAAACGAGCTCTGGCTGGAGAAAATTTGATAAAATGCGGGTTCAATGGACCGTTTAGATGCATCCTATGCAATTCAGCGACTAAAACTTCAGACCATGTCTTTAATAAATGCAATTTTACTCAAATTGTGTGGGGAAGGGTCCTTCAAGGTTTGAACGCCTCTGTCCCTTCACGAATCGCAGTTGTCCCCCTCTTTATCAATTGGAAATACTAGAATCCTTGTAAAAGAAATCAAAATACATATTGGAATAAAATCTGGTAATTAGTGCCAAAATTCATGTGGTGGAAGGTATGGCTCGCTAGAAATGATTGGATTTTCAACAACAAATCTTCGAATCCAACAAACTTTCCAGTCAAAGTGAAAGCGTTCATCATGGAAGCTGCTAGAAAATTGGGCTCAGTTTCCTCTCTACCTCCAGAAGCAGCTGCGTGGTTGGGTTCCTATTTGATCGGTGAAAGGAGGGAAGCGGTTTAAAAAACTATGTCTATTCAATTCTAGCGATTGCGAGACAATGCATCAATTTTTTCCTTATGGTGGAAGAGGAATGCAAAACCCACTATATTCTTTGATGGAGCATCCAGGGGAGACCCCGGATTGCTAGTGCAGATGGAGTGATTTTATCTTCGAACAGATCTAGTGAAACCTGTTTTAGTTGGGGTCTAGGGAAATGCTCGAACAATCAAGCAGAATGATACAGTCTTCTTAAGGCATGCCAGATAGCAAAAGATATTGGACATAATACAATCCAGATATTCGGAGACTTAGAGTTGTTGATCAAATTGTTAAACTCTGAAGATCATTTTAGTAATCCTTCATTGAATAAATCCCTCCAGAGAATTCAAAATACACTGAAAACTTTTGACAAGGTCGATTCATATCATATTCTGCGAGACTTGAATAAACAAGCAAATTATATGGCAAATAAAGCCTGTATGTTGTCCCAAGGAAGCCTCGACATCAATGGAGAATCCAGCTCATTTCACCTGTTACCTTAATCGAGGTTCATCACAGTGTGATCTGGTAAGAAGTATTTTCAACACCTAGAGTTCTGTAATAATTTCGATATTTTCGAAGTATCGTTTATGCTTTATGTGTAATCGGTTGTTAAGGCAATAGCCCAACCAATCATGTAATTTCAAAAAATAAAAAAATGTAATCATTGGAGTTTAAAAAAAAATTGTATATTTGAAATATGAAAACTAAAGAACAAAATTATTTAACAAGTTCATTTATATAATATTGTGAATTGTTAATTTTTTATAACTAATTGTAATTTACGCTTTATAGAATAGTTTCGATGGCATTTAATTTTTGAAATATAAACATAATTTTTGTAAACATAATAATTATATGTTATACGCGACACCTATATTTTATTACACCGAAAGTGTTATTTAAGGGATTGTTGCTCTGAAGGTTTTGTAGTCTTCCGTGTTCACAAACTTCGTAAAAAATAAAAAAATGTAATGGTTTGAGTTTTAAAAAAAATTGTATATTTAAAAAATGTAACGGTTTGAGTTTTAAAAAAAATTGTATATTTAAAATATGAAAACTAAAGAGCAAAATTATTTAACAAGTTCATTCATATAATATTGTGAATTGTTAATTTTTGATAACTAATTGTAATTTACGCTTTATAGAATAGTTTCGATGGCATTTAATTTTTGAAATATAAACATAATAATTATATGTTATACGTGACACCTATATTTTATTACATCGAAAGTGTTATTTAAGGGGTTTCGTAGTCTCCAGTGTTCACCATCCCATGTTCCAGACTAGGACATACTATGGAAAGGACAAAGGGATTTTCTAAATACATAATAGTGGCTTTACATAAAGGACAATTCGCATGTGACCTTAGCCAAACATCATTGCAGTTAATATGGAATGCATTGCTACATTTGGGAAGAAGCTTGAGAGCCTCATTCTTCTGAAACTCAACCAAACAAACTGCACACTCCATTACGTCTATGAGCTTCTTTGCTTTAGTGAATCTGCACAGAGGAATGGATATGACCACAGCTTCATCCAGGCCATATGATTGAGTAATTATCTGCCAACCTTTTGGGTCTTGGAATCCTTCCAGTAAATAAGCATCGACTTGTATATTCTCTTCAGAGTCCAAACTCCTACGTCTCCTCCTGAAAGAAGGTCTCCATCGAGAAGCTTTGCAATACGTAGGCAAAAATCTTGTAGTAACTTACCACCAATAAAGCGCTGCCTATAACTACAACAATGGCTATCAGGGCAGGACTGATGGTGGTGGTGGCGTAGTATATATTGTATTATGATACTGTGTGTGCCATTGAAATCGTTGATTGCTTTGGAAGCATGCGACCTGGCGTGGAGTGCTAAGTGGTCTTAACAAAACATTTTTCTTTTCTATTCCATGGAGTGTATTTTGAGTTATCGCTCTGCACGACTCATCCTCATAAAACAAGACCCTATAAGAAAATGAAAACAATGTACTATGTTCACGCTTCCAAAGGCTGACCAATGGTAACTAATGCACCAATCATGTAAGTGACATCGCTTCAATTTCGAAGAGGAGTCTCAACATTTGACCATTTCACCCAACCTACTAATTTTCACGTTGAACGTTTAGCTGCACGTTTTGATTTTGAGAGTCATAATCTTATTGTGTTTTGGTTACTACAACATTGGGATGGAGCTCTTGAATATCACACACTTATAATGCAACATAATTCACTTCGTTTGTTTTAGTGGAAAGACTTCGAAACTAAATGTTGTTTCTTACACTGGGTTTTAATTGTAGAAAGGATTGGTGTGGAACTAAATCTCAAATCTGAAGCTGGTTGTCTCTAAGAGGAATCTTATCAGACATTATGGTAATCTACAACATAAAGATATTCACAATGCAAAAAGATAGATTTACGTGGTTTTAGTAAGAAACAGTTAATGATGCACAAGGGATGAGACATACATGCGATGAGACATACATGCAATGGTCAACCATCCTTAACAACCATGTACGTTCAAGCCATCCAACGGACCAACATTGAAGTCAACGGTTGACTTCGTTGTTGGTCTGTTGGATGGCTTGAACGTACATGTTTTTTAAGCTCAGGTCAATAGGTCTTGGTACATTAATTTTTAGATTTACATCATTCTTGATGTAACAAGTGTTGCATCTAGTTCTATCTTGCACTTCGTCAATATTGCTACTAAAGAACGGTTAATTAACCATTAAATCAGATTCAACGTTTTATATGCTCATATCAAAAACATTAATTGCACCACTACGAAGCACTTATTAAATACCATATTGCATGGAATTTATAATCATTAATCTTCATACCAAATCTGTGGCTTTCATTCAATACTTATAACCAAAATATGGGTAGTGGAGCTTAAGAATGACTACACCTCACTTGTCCTTTTCATTTCATATTATTAATACACCAGTTTTCATTCAAGCGTGCCATTTTGAGTGTCACGTTTTAAGTTGTGCTTGGTGGGTCCTTTACCTATGGCTGCATCTGATGAGGCTCCCCAGCGAAATTCATATCTACCGGCTAAAATTTCCTTTGGACGAGATTGCTCCGAAGGAAAACTCATGGCAAATTTCTTTAACAAATCTACTTCAAACCAATAGATATGTTGAAAATGCATAGATGTAAATAGTTACTATGTTCGTGGAGAATGAACGATAATAGACCCACTGCAAAATCATAAATAATGCCACTACAAATTGAGAGTGAATTGATGTAACTACACAAAATTGATGAGACAACTGTAAATCACCTAAGAAAAAGTGTATTCATGGTGTGCTAAGCTCTGCAATATGATGGAATACCCTACCCATTAGGAAAATAGACTCCATGGGTGCAATTTTCGTGAGTTTTTGAGCTAGTTAACGTAAAACCAACACATTCTAAACTTTGAAATCGAAGTGATATTGAATCATAGACGCCTAGCCCTGCAACTGCCAAATGTTATGGATTTCTTCTTTTAGGTTTTTTATTATAAAAGCCCTAGATTAGAAAGCAACTCGAACCTAACCCAATAATCTCCAAATTGTAGCGAGAACAAAGATTTGCCAGAAGTTATTTTGTGCTTGTTTGAATACTTTGGTTGTCAAAATATAATAAAAGCAACAACAAATGTTGGAAAGGTTGTTGAAAAATACACGTAAACGTGTCCTGAATACTTGTCCGACCATATTTATAAAAGCTTTATTGTAAAATAATCGAACATATTTCTTCAAATTATAAAAATATTGTTAATGGTTTTATCCGGTTATAGGTTTCATTTCAATTTTAACAAATATTGGAATTGAACATTGTCCATATTGTTCAAGAAAGATGTTAAATTCAAACCATGAAGCATCAAAAAGATTGAGAATATAATATTAAAAATATATACATGTCAAATGCCATTGCACCCAGTGGTCAAATTTGAACCCGTCCCAGCCCTTCCAAAGGAGTTTAGCCCGTCCCTGAAGTATAAAAAAAAATTACCCGTCATAAAAAACTTAAATTTTTTATTTTACCCGTCCACAATGAAGGGCTAATTTAACTTCAACATTTCAAAGGAAGGGTGAGTTTTTAATTTTCCCATCAAAATTATTTTTTAATTGCAGGTAGAGCCTAGAGGCTGCACAGTGCGAATCTGCGAAGATCAATTTATGCCTTGTCAGTAGTGGTCACTGTGGTCACCGGTTAGTGCCATGTGGTCATCTGCCCAATAATAATCCCCCATTTATTGAAGTATTTATTCGGGAATCCACATTAATACACAGTGTATTATTTTATAATTTATATTTGGAAAATTTCAAGTTCCGTTTTGAATCCTCTAGCTCTAGTTTCTTTGTATATCTGGCTTATTAATGGGCTATACTCTGGAAGAGTGGACGGCCAGAACTTGGAGTTGGAAACCATTAAATCCGTCAGATCGCATTATGCTGTCGGTCGAAACTTGGAGTTGGAAACCATTAAATCTGTCAGCTCGCATTATGCATAGCAGCATAGCTGATTCATGAAGTCAAGCGGTCTTCACTCAGCCTTGATTCGGGAAGATTTGACGGCGGTAGTTTATTTGATACAGTAATTGGAATTAAGCTTGTTACAGCAACTTGGCAAGCCCAATGCATTATGCCATTGCAAATTTGCAATTCGCCAATCGCCCATCACCTTCAGGATTTCATGAATCCATATACTTATAGAGTCCTATGCAATTGTAACGTGTGTTAATAAATTTTAATTTTCAGCTAAAAGTTACACATACTAGCCTAAAAATCTATTTAAAGACATTTTTTCATACATTTTCTTTTCAAGATTTTGTAAAGCAACTGCTTGAGCAATTTGTGAGCTTCGTGAGCCAGCCGATTGCCTCAACTTTCAGAGTCTTGGACTTTTTCTGAGCTTAGGTATTTTTCTATAATGTAGTTTGTCTATTGTTTTTCTGCCAGAATCTATGAAGTTTGTTTTACGAGAATCTATAGACTTTGTTTTAATTGTATGAAGTTTGTTTTAGCTACATAAAACACATATCTATTGTACCTGTTTCTACATATCTTCCATACATTGGATTATGGAGTCATGAGTCCTTAAGGCTCATTTAAATGTTACCAGTTGCAGCGTGCCATCATTCAGTTGAGCACAGTCCTACGGTCTACCTAGATTATACTATTTTCTATCTGTAGTATAACTATTTTTAAATTCATTCCGCCCTGACTGTTTCTCATCTGAAAATGTTCCTCCCATGAACATAGTGCTTCTCCAGAGGGATTAATACATAATAGGGACTTCTTTTCCCTACCTATGTAGGAAATCTATGGAGGGTATCCTTATATTATATTCGCTAAGAATTCTGAGAAAAATATTCTCATTAAACCGCTTATTGGACAGAAAGATTAATATGAACTCTTAAGGGACTTCTTTTCTCGTGTATTATTTTTACCTCCTTATATTATTTACTTTTATTGAGATAGAGGGGATGGCCTTATGGTATTCTCCATTCTTTAGGGATGAAGATAGATCATATTTTTTAGAGCGGTAGAATGGTTCTTGAAAGGACCGGAATCAACAGAAAGGAAAGGAATGGTAGCAAGATAAAGGTTTCATACACTTTAGGCAGTAAATAATGTTTGCATACATGATCATTTTTGAAGGCTCATATACAAAAGGTTTTATTTTTGTTTATTTTTAGGTGTCATTTTGGTTTTTAAAAACACTAGTAGCTGGTCTACTTAACTTAATTTACAATTTTCAATTGAAGGGTTAACTTAATTTACAAATTTCAATTGAAGTGCAATTATTTTTATACCCTTTCATCTTTGAAGGGTTGGATAGTTACATGCCCTTCCAAAAAAAATTAAGACCAGCCCTTCAAATTTGACCATTGATTGCACCGTTTATGTTTTACATTTTGTTGTGAAAACATTTAAAAAAGATATACACTCACTTTTTTATGGTTTTATTTTTTCTTCATTTTATGGTATTATAATTAAATGTTATTTTCTTAAGATAAGTACCCACTTTGTGTGTGTGTGTGTGTGTTTTCATTCCATATTCCTCGAGGTATTAATCTTGAAGATTTGTGTGAAAACTTTTTTGATTGACTTGGTTTAGTATTTTTATTTTATTTGATAAACATGTTTTTCTTTTTCTTTTTTTCTTTTATAATAGTTTAAAATAAAATGAATGAATACATAATTTTGTGTATATTACAAAAATATGTGGATTAATACTACATGATTCATAGGATTGTGAATGCTACATGGTTGAAGGATTGTGGATGCTACGTGATTCATATGATTGTGAATGTTATATGACATTAATGTTGAAAGGTTGTATGACTAGACTTTATGTTTTTTCTAAGTTATGATACATGGTATACACATAATTGTACCATTAGAATGTGTGGTTTTAGGTATTGTTAGGATTATGTTTGGATGTTCAAAATACTCTCACGCAATTTGGTTCTTAAGTTCTAAGAGTAACTTGGTAGAAATGAATGTTAATATCTAACATTGAATTTTCCTTTGTGCCTATTGCCACCTATATTAATTAATGAATATCATCCATCTCAACCTTAAATAACTCTTATGTCATGTATTTCTTTAATGTTGGTATGTTTTTGGCTTAAAGACTATGCATTTCCTTTGTTCCTATTGCCACCTATATAAATTAATGAATATCATCCATCCCATTGTCAAATAACTCTTATGTCATGCCTTTCTTTAATGTTGGTCTGTTTGTGGCATAAAGACTATGCATTTGACTAATCCAATGCAATAAGAATCTCGCAACAGTGACCCTGGCCTCACACAGAGAGGGAAATTTAGGGGAAGAGAAGTTCAACTTTTAAACTATACTATGAAGACATTATTTTTCAACTTTTCCATAGCAATATAAATCATGCTAAATTAAGATTTCTTCTGCATAAAGAACTTGTTTTTTATAATTCCAAATCAAAATTATTTTAGCAGATTGTTTTTATTAGTTTATTAAATCTATGGGTTCTTACCTAATTGAAATTTTGTTTCAAGAAGAAGACAAGGGATTTATATTTTAATTTTTCCATAACTAATTGAAATTTTGTATTTTAATTTTAATGGTATTTGAATCTCCTTTATTTTATAAATGTATTTTTATAAGTGAAAAAAGAACAAAGTTAGGATGGGGACACTAGGGATACCAATCAACCTTCTTCTTTTCAAGCAGAATGGGAAAACCACCCTTCATGCACGCAGTCAAGCTGTGAATGAGCTTTGGATTTCCCATAGCTGAATATTCAACCAAGCGCTGCAATATGAACATAGAAACCACACTTGCTGTAGCATATTTCATCTAAATAAATTACATATCTTTACCCAGACATACCTGTGCGTTGCCTTGGAAGACTACGAATTTGAAGGGACTCTACGGGATAAAACACCCATCCTTGTTCATCCATCTTTTTTGTTTGAATTCGAGGTAGTCGGTACCCTAGATGGTGTTCCTACGACCCATGGCGTATGGTTGGTAAGTCACTAGAGTGCCTCTGCGCACAGTAGTCTTGTTAGGCAGAACATCGTTGTGGAGAGCATGCTTGGAGTCCAAGAGGACCGACGGATAAAGTCTCATCGATTCACAGATTGATGCGTGTAGGTAATGCATGCTCTACAAATCCTTGTATGAAAATACCCAGGATTTTCTGTCCCGTTTGGCTTCGAGTTTGATGGCCACGAGACGGGCAATTTCTTTGTGTATTGCTTTTAAGATGCCTACAAAATGTTGAGCTAGATATTTACATATGGGGATTTTAATACGAACTAAACATACAAACTTCAACATAACGAATTTCTATTTACCTGTGAATAACAAATTTCTGTTTACCTATGATCAATCTTGCCATGATATTTCTGTTGTGCTCCCAATCACCTGTAAAAGCCTTAAATTCTTCATTAGAATCCAGGAAGGTAGAGAATATTTGGGATGTTTGTTCAAGCAAATCCATATGAGATTCAGGGATTTCATCGTCATTATACTGCGTTCCAAGAGAGAAGCTTCAATGTCAACAAGTTGCAACCTCCTCATTTGAATACCGTCAAATGCATCGTCTTCATGATAATCAACAAGTGCCATTCTATTTCCCCACATAGTAATTATGTATCCAATCATCAATACTTACAAAAGATTGTTGCAATAAATCATCAATAATGATGATTTCTATACAACGCCAAATTCGATGGGTGGAGAGCTCTTGGCAACATCTCTTAGCCAACTTTTATATTTTGTCATACATATTTGTATCGTTCCAACCGTCTACTTTCACAGTTTCTGTGGGACATTTTGGCAATTTTTTTGTGGGAAGGAAGAAATTTTGTTTATTTGAGGAAATTTTGGTTTTTGCCGCGACTGTAACTAATTTTTTTCGCAATGAATGGAACGGAAGGGAATAGAGATAGGGAGGAATCGTCCGACTGCAATAATTTTTTTGCGGGAAGGGAGAAATTCTGTTTATTTGAGGAAAATTTGTTGCCACTGCAACAACTTTTTTTGCAATGAAGAAGGGAACACCGATATTGTGGTGGGAAAGGGCGATTTTTTCATGGATATTGGAAGAAATTCGGAGGGAGAAATTCGTCAAATTATTTTAGCTTCAAGGAAAATTGGAAAATTGGAGGGAGAATCTGAAATCGTAAGCCCTAATCTATAAATCAGTGATTCCCACATCCATAAATATGCAATTCATGGCGTCAGATTAAATTTGCGGGCTTTGTTGTGCTTCCAAGCGATTGCAGAAGGAGTTTTCAAAGCTACTGGTCAAGATTTCAAATCTATCTCCAAGGTAAGTCATTAATAGTCTTCTTTTTTGAGTTCCTTGAATGTGTGCACTTTTGTGTGTGTCCATATTCCTTTTCTCAGTGCTGCCTAGTAAACATATAGTTCCATCTTTACATTGGAATAATGCTCTACTTATACCTTCGAAGTTTGTGTGATCTCGGCCCCAGACCCAAAGCCAAAGTGTTTTCTTCTCTGTGCAGAAGCATTATTTGACCTCCCTTTATTCATCCATCATGGATTTCATAATCCTGTAAGTGGAATTCTTGCTTTAATAGTGATATAATCCATCATGGATTTCATAATCCTGTAAGTGGAATTCTTGCTTTAATAACGATAACGATATTTCATATAGACCATTTGCATCTGACTATGTTATTTCCATAGGGCCTAGGAACCATTTATGATGCTCTTTGCCGTGTGAAAGCATCTAACTCACCCTTCATAGCCGCCTCCCATTCCTTTACCAGAGCCTCCTAATAGTTACAGGTGTCTGTCCCTACCTTAATTGAAGCTATGAGGGCTTTCAAAATTCACCGGGTGCTTCTGTCCGCAAATGTGAATAAAAAAAATACTATTCATATGCTGTTGTGTTTCAAACCCTTGTATGATGGGCTTGTTTCTTCTAAATCCCAAATTTCAGTTGCTTCCTTGAAATACATAACAAGTCCTAATGCATATCTTTAAATTTCATAAATAAAAGCCTTCAATCTAAGAAACTTCTGAATTGGACCGACCTCCACTTTTTAACATTGAGCATGAACTCACTAAAATCAAAATTTATGTTCCTCTTCTTGAGTTGGCTAAAAATACCATATATCATCTGCAAAAATACTCCATCAATCCATATCTACCTTTGAAGTAAATTCCTTTTGTATTAGTTCTGTTTGGAATGGATACATGAGGTATAGCTAGATTATACTTGTAATGTTTTATTGCTGCCTCCAATATGAAACAAAAGAGGACATGCCTAGAGCATACCCATCATTTATATATTCTTTGATTGCTACTTGGTGGATTAGGGGTAGGTCACCAGAGAAGAATGATGGGTTGGACAAATGTTTTTTTTTTCTCTTAATTATGATCATTATATTAAGACACTACAAAAACGGAGAAAGACTTTTTCGTGGAAGCACAAATGAGTTGGATTATTTTGACAGTTCTTTTTTGCATTGGTAGCATGCAATTAGAAAGAAGATGGTTCACACAAATGCTTTTTTTCCTATTTATGATTATTGTAGCAAGACAATGTAAAGAGGAAGATTGTCTAAGGTCTTTTTTCCTATTTTTTATGCCTTGGTTAAATAAGGACACCAGGTTTTAAATCTTTCAGAGCTACTACTGTGGTATAACATTGGTGATATGTTGAATTTTGATTTGCAATTCTATACCCCCCATTTATGGTGGTTGGGAAAGAGATCTTCCAACCAATCTACCTAATGGAACAAAACCCAGTGACTAGGATGAACTGGGATGGTCTTAACTCCCTGATGGCATAGAACTATACCCAGGTTGAGGAGTAGAAGGGTCAGTTGGCTAAGAAGATATGCCATTATGTGCATGACTAGTGACATTGATCTCTGGTTGTATGTTCTCCTCTACAACTCCAACTACAAAATAGGTCTTACCTCTATCTTTCACTTGGTCACTAGGAGGTGTAGTGGAAGTTGAAGGTTTGTTTGATGAAGGGTTTTTAGATGAATTGGAAGGAACAAATACCTCCTAGATTGACCTAAGTTTTTAAATATTGAAACATCCCCCTTAAGAATGACTTCAGATAGCATTGAAGGATTCACAGAGGTGATATAATAGGAGAATGAATGAGGCATTATAGCCTATCCCCATTAATTGCAACTTCATGAACTCCTAACATATATCAAAACTTGGAAATTTTTGCTTCTATAGAGGTCTTTGTGAACATCTACACCTTGATCATCTGTTTGGCAACAAAGCACTTCAAGAATGTGATCCTTTAGGAGCTTCCTAATGGATTGTTTTTGTAACTCAATGTTTATGTTGTTTTGATAGTTTAACTATAGTGCCATTCAACCGATAAGCTTTGTGGACAACGGAAATTTCATATAGATTTGACTTAATATTAGGGAAATTATTATATAAATTTCTTATGCTTGGATTGGAAATGTGATATGTATGTATTATAAAGTTTTGTAGAGCCGGGGAATCTTTTTCGACTGGGATCAACAATACAACATCCAGGTACACAATGTTTGAGTTAGGGTGTTTGGTGATTATATGGCATGGGTAACTTTATAAGTGTTTGATGATGGAGCTGTGGAGCCCTTTCCAGCTATCAATACTTATGAGTTTCATAATGGACGGTGGCTCATGGTTCATCGTAGTTGATATTGGCATACCTGAGACTATGGTATTTTAATAAAGAAGTTGAAATGGTAGGACTTGGATGTGGAGTTCATTTTTATTTTTCTAACAGGAAGATACACTCTTGTGCTTCAATTATCGTAATATTATGTTTGTATAATCCATCTTTGACTTTTACTATTGATTCTTTCATTCTACATTACATCAAGTTTTGGGGGGATGAGGAACAAATTTTTGGGATGGCTGGAGGTACCTTGAAATTTTGAGGTCATGAGCATAATGGAAGAACAAAAATACTAACAAAAATTAAAATATAAATTTTAAATTTTTTTTAACATAGATTCTGGAACATAAAATTGGTATTAATGTAGAAGGTCTGAAATACCCTGTCTGGGTGGATATTTAAAAGTAGAAATATTTAAATAATAGGTCTGAAAGACTCAACTGTGAATAGTTAATACCTCCAAAGCAAATATAGGCCCTAGGGTACAAGAACCTTTTATTTCCCAAGGGAAATCTCTAGGGAAACTCAAGGGATGCTTCCCCATATTCATGGATTTCAATTCTAGTAAAATTAATAGTGCACCTAACCTAAGGGGATTTGAACTCGGCCCTTGCTAGAATGAAACTAATTGAATTCCCAACAACATTGGAAAAAACCTATTGAGCTAACCCACCCCTTGGGATTAGGGTACAAAAATGTACAAAATATTGTGTAACAACTTCTTAAATTTCATCAAATAAAAAAATTTTGTTACTTGAGTGTTTAGATCAGTATAAGACCTAATCTAGCTTTACATGGCTTTTAAGAATTATTAAAAGCCTTACCTTCATTATCAACCTAAGATTTAACTTATCGATTGGAATATGGTAACTCCATGTAAGATTTTTATAACACTATACAGGTTTCAAGTCTTTAATTAGAATTAGTTGTTTCAAAAGTCGATGAGGCCTGCTTTGTCGTAAGTTACGTTTTATGTGCTTAACTTGTTTTATCAAAAGATGGATTTCGTCATGTTTTGATATTTCCATTCCTTTGCTTACTAACCCTATTTTGATGTTAGGGTTTCAAGGTCAAGGGCCTTACTTAGCTTATGAAGCTAATGCATGGTTAACTTTGCTCCAAGGTTGCGGGAAAGCGCCCCCCCCCCCCCCTCGCCCCCGCTCTAGAAGCTCGCTTCAGAAGGAAGTGTTGCGGGAGCTAATCGGAAGCGCACTTCCTGGATAGCTCCCGATCCAGAGCGATTTTGGAAGTGTGATTCCTCCTTCAAAATTCTGCTTCCTGCTCTGTCCGGAAGCGCACGCTTCCTTTGCGCTTCATCGACGCTTCCATCGCTTCCTCCCGTGTTTTCGGCTTCGCTCTCGACGCTTCCATCAGCGCTTCCGACAACACTTCCCGTCACTTCCTACAATGCTTCCCCCATTAAATGACTCCCACGGCCCGCAGAAGAGAGGAAAGGGACACGATTTGGTTTTTGGAGGGAAGGAGGAGGGCTTTATTACAATGACTTATAAATGATTCAATACATTTTGATAGCAACGTGTGGGTGGCATAATTTGGAAACATGTTCTAATATATATTTTTGTTCTCTATCTGCATACAAAGTACTAATTTCCTTTGCTGTAAACTTATTGTACTGGTTTTGATCCTGAAATAGTATTGTGCCAATTTAATTTGACAAATGCATTAGAGATCTAATTTACAATTCATGTTTTGCTCACTTGATTAACTGCCACATAAAGTTAACTTATGATGAACTACACTTGATGTGGATGCCAGTCCTCACTGTTAATACTTAATATCACTGATAACTACTGATGTTAATACCTTACATTGATGCTGGTATGTACTGTTACTTGTTGCTAGTAGTTGCTGATGATAAACAACCATTTGGACTTTTGAAATACACTATAACAACGACATAGTTATGATATTTGACTAAGTTACTGTGATCTGGGACACTTACTGATTTTGTAAAGACTTTGGTCTATGCTATTGCTTTATCGTTAGTCTTTAACTCTATCTATAAGGTTTTGATACTAATTTATGCGTGACTTTGCAGACTTTGATTATAGATCAAGTTATTTGTTAATATTTGATTAAAAAGCTAACGTACAGTAGTAAACCTTTGCGATTGGGCATTTAGATTCTATACTGGCACTGATCATTTACTACAGAATTGACATTTATTGATATTTGCCTTTATATCTACTTTAACTGTACTATCTAACCCCATTTTAAGGCACTGATCTTGATTATAGTATCGTAGAGAAACATATGATAACTTCAAACTTCAAACTTGAATTGCACTGGGGCACTGATTTTGTGAAAAAACCAAAGTGGCATTGATCTTGATAACTTGATGTTATGGATAATGGACCTATGTTTGAACTTTGACGAATTCACTAGTATATGATAATTGATTGAATCATTGATGGTTGATGAATGATGTTATATGGTATTATCATTTATCATGTTATGGTTTATTTTATGTTTTTATGCTTTCCATGACTAATTCAACATTCTACAAGCATTTGTTGGCATATATGCATCAAAATATATTAAAAATATGTATTATATAAAAAACACTTTCGAAACGCTTCCAAACCGGAAGCTTCTGAAAATTTCGCTTCCCGCTCCCACTCCCAAGTAACCTTGCTTTGCACTATTACAAGTTTCTTCAAAGAAGGATTAGCCCCCTTCAATTGTGCTTAACTTAAGTGTCAAACGAAGTTCCCAAAGAATTATAAGGTTAAACCCCTATACACTAAAGCATTCCTAAGAAAACTAAAAGGGCCATGGTAACAAGCACAAAGGTGATGATAAGGTGTTTAAGAGTATTTAACAAGGTCGCTCTCAAACTATAGAGAGTGGGTATGAAAAATCTGAACCACGTGGGGGTAGGTTATCGCGCCAAGTGAAGGTTTAAGGTGCTTTCTAGCTGGATAGAAAAAGTAAACCCTAAGTGAAGGAGCCAAAGGGGTTTTTCTTTATGTTTGTGTGTTAACTTTGTACTATTGAACGCTTGAGAAGAGCCAAGGGCTCTCGGCCCTTTTAGCCAGGGTCTGCATTTGTCCTTGCGACCAAACTGTGAATGTTTTCGTAGCCACAACTTGCAGGGTCATGGTCTCAGTTTGCCACTGGATTACTTCATAGGGATGTTGAGGGTAAGTCACTCGTTCATTCTTTTAGTTTGCTGCAAAAAAAATTATAATGTCGACAGTTGGTTTTTCAAAGTTTAACCTTTGTGCATTGTTTTATCGCAGGAGGTTTTTATTGATGCTTTCTTGACGAAGTTTTGGTTGAAGGAGGGAACTCGGGTCAAGGGTATCGACGTCGAAGAGTTTCGGTAAGACCCAAAATCCCTTGAACCCTACGGTCCTTAATGGTGTGAAATGATAACGCAAAGTTGGAACAAAGTTCTCTTTGGTTTTGGTTTCGTTATGGAGATGCCAAGGTTTATACGAGCCCTTCTGTTGATGGTGAACACTTCTGTGTTTTTGTCTTTATGGCGTTAATGACAGGGATAAATTATGTGGTTTTTGATGGCCTTTAGGCTGTGAACGAAGATGGTATTTTAAGCCTCTATTTTGTTTACAGACCATGAGTCTGCGTGGGAAGATGTATTTTGAAACTTTTATTGTAAATTTTAACAATGTTTTTAAGGCAATAAATCCACTGTGATTTTGCTTCTATCTTGGCTTGAAATCGTTGATTCGTTCTCATTTATATAACTGATATATTGATTACTCTGTATGTTGTTTTTAAGCTTTTGGAATTGCTTCTGTGTAATGATGTTTTGTTTTGTTATTATGTGAATGATGTTATGTTTTTATATTAAAGAATGCCATTTTTAAAAAAATATTTACCGCCCAAAACTAGTTACGGCCTATTTCGTTGATGAAAATGTTTAACTTAGGTGATTTTGTTGTTTGAGCTTCGCTGTATGTTTTAGTTATTTGATAAATTATTGGGCAAATTAGCCTTACAGGCTTCGAACCCTTGTCTTGTGCTAACAGTGCTTATAAATGAGATATTTGTTTGTTTTTACAGTTATATAGATTCTTTTATTTCGTTAATATGGAGTGTTTACCCTAAGTCATTTTTGTAAAAGAAGATAACTCTTTCGGTTGTAAGCAAAGTGATGCTGGTAATTATTAAAACCCTAAGCGTTTTGGTTGTGTGAAATAATACTTGAATAAATTATGAATATATTAAGCCTTTCAGCTGTATGTTATTGATATTAAATTCTTCATATGTATTTTATTTATGCTACTTCGTTATTAAAAGAAAATGTAAACCCTAACTCATTTTGATAAATCGCTAAGCCTGTATGAAGAATGATACTAAGTAAATATGAAAATATTAAGCCATAAATGTAAAAGAATTCATTCCTAATAATTTTCAAGAAATAAAAATACTTTCCTACTTTATTACAGAAACAAATAATAGTTTTGGGAAACTTTCAACATTCATATAAATCCTTCAGAAATAAATATAAAATAAATTAAAGATAATAAACCAGAACAATATAGAACCTGTAACTTTCGAAGGGGACAAACATCCAAAGAAGACCATTCCTTCGAACTGTCTTCTGAAAGCAACCAAGATCACTTGCTTTAGGACCCTCGAGCATATTCACTGAACCACCAGGACGAAGATACTGTGTAGAAGCCTATACTGTCCTCTCTGTAACTTAGCAGTCACACTTGCAGTCAATACTCTAGCAATTCACTTTAGTTTTCCCCTCATCGAATTCTTCTTGTGTGCCTAACTTTTTAGTTTCTAGCAATCCAAAAGGTTCTAATCTCTAGAATGTAGTGAGCCTCTTGCTCATTCGATGGGTATATATATGTTTGCCTAGGTCTTTGGGTCAGTTTTGTAATTAAATGAGCCACCTACTCAGTTCCTCTTTTCTTGGGAACACTACCACAATTATAGGGAAGTTGCCTCCTGCAACAGCTAGAAAGTGAATGTTGTTGCTGCCATTTGTCATTTTTGCCTTCTACATCAGATCATTCCTTCTAGTGGGTCAGTGAACACTCTTCAACAGTCCTTTTTGGATAGGTGTCTCTTCTTTTAATTATTTAATAATAAAATATTCAATTACAGTCATCTTTGACCATCCTCGGTCAACAACATAAAACTTTACAATAACTTTTAAAGTAATGTATTTTCACAAAATAAAATGTTTTTAGTTCTAGGTGGGTTACACATTGAGTCAAAGTTGTTGTTGTGCTTATCTGTCATTACAAAAACATACCACATTATATTCCTACACACAGTGCATAGATTATATTTGTCATGATCTGAATGTTGAACCAATGAGTGAATTCTGTTTGGAATTGGTATGACTTGGGCATCAATTTGGATATGGGACATTGAGATATACCTGAAATTTTTGAAGGACATGTCTCAGACCTCTCTGTTTTTAGGAGGAAAATTCAAGGGGATGTGGGGAAAGTCTCCCATATCCTCAGGGACATCCCCTTCCAAACAAGGTCTTCCTCCTAGAGTCCCCAAGTCACGGGGGTGAGGAAATGTAGGGGTTGTGTCGCCCAGGGGTAGGGACAAATAATAATGATTTATTTTTATTTTGAAACGTGAGCAAGTCTTGTTCAGGACAAAATTTCTTCTAGTTAGATGAAAAATTTCTTGTTCAGGACAAAATTTCTTCTAGTTGGATAAAAAATGGTCTTCCCTCTATGGAGAAGAAGGTTAACAGTTTCTTTGTTCTAGAACAGTGAAAGATCGAGTCCTACACTCTATTTAGAGATGCTTTTACACATCAATAGCATATCAATATTTTACTATTGTTTTACTTCGGACTGTGTACAGTGATTATCATTCAAGCCTATAGGATGAAATTGCTATGTTGTCAAAGTTGAGTCATGTGATTTTATGGCATTTCAATTAGTGTTTGTTTGGATGCGATTTCAACTAGTGAAATTGCTATGTTGTCAGAGCCCACCATAGATATAGTCTTTGTTGACACCCATTTGAAAACTGGTGTGCTTTGTCAAAGTGTTAACACTTAGATGCTGAGATTGGGATCAGAGGTTTTATTTTTACACCTTGCTTTTTAAAGCTGAATATCATCTAATTTTACAAGGCAGGGAATCCCTTTTTATGTATCAACTCACCATTCATTAGGTTCCTACCTAGGTGGCTCTCGAAGGTGGGAGGGCACCTAATATCAATAACTTTTGGTTTTGCTGGGAGTTGCACCCATTACCCTTCACTATAACTATATCCTTCATACCTTCACTCATTCCTTTGGTGGACTTCATTATGTTTCGTCCCTGAATCTTAAGTCTGGCTAAAGCAACGGTTTTCTCTTGATTTTACATGTGAACCTTGTGCAGAAGTATCCCATATTGTTAGTAAATATTTTAAAGGTCATTTGCTGACCGCAACTTTTTTCCGACTTCTGGAAAATTCAAAATCTTTCCAGAGCATGGAACGGATTTCGCTGAACATTGGTTTATGAATCATATTTACAGCCTGCTGCATATATGTAAAATTACAAAAACAAAAAGAAATAAGCTGGGGATGGGTGTTGATCGGAAGAAGTAAAAGGACCTAACTAGTTAATCCAACTTGCATCTAAAAGGGTTCTTCTCACTTGCATGATTGGATTTGTGTGCATCTTTCTCTAATATTGACTCAAAACAGATGAGGCAAACAACCTGGATTGAGTATTAGTTGTCCAAATTAAAATTCCACAAGTTGAGAAAAGTGGAAAAACACGATATTATAAAGGATTGTGTTGCAGCTGCAACTGTTTTCCCCAAATTTTAAAAAAAAAAATTGGTCCCCTCCTCATGATTTAGTGTTGTTTTGAATCGTTTGGATCTGTGAACCTTTTTGGTCATGCTCTAATTTTGGATGATTTTTGAAGATTGGCTCTCGTCTTGTTTTCAGAAGTTGCTTGTGTTTGAAAATTGTTGTACCGGACCAGTTGTTCTTTGTAAAACCGTTGTCTCGGAGGTGGAACAATGTTAACCGTTGTTGAATTCTTGAGTTTTCAAACACTTAGCATTTTTATTTGATCGGAGGCTATTGTCTGTTCGTCTTTCGTCGTTGTGGCTCCCAAAGCAGCTAAGCACCCGAAATGTAAAGCGCTCCGACCATCGATGCGTGTCGGCCTTTTAGTCGCGTGTCCGTAGTCTTTTCTCTTCTGCCGTTGCGGCTATGCAAAGCATTTCGCTTTCGATGTTAATGTCCTTCCGATTTCCGATTGGAAGTTTTCCCGCCCATAGCCTAGGTCTTAACTCTTCCGACTCCGATGTGCTTAAGTGTTTTCGCAGTATCCATTGCTTGTTAAGACCCGCTTATGCGGTTGTGAATAGGTCTATCATGCCGATGTTAGTGTTTTAAGCCGCCGATGAGTTCTTTGTTTCCTGTCGTTGGTATTTTCTTTCGAACCCGTAAGTAGACGAGATAGTGGTGTCGACGTTTGTTGAGTTTCATAACAGTAATGCATCGCATGGCCTTTCTTGTTGCTTAGCCGTTGTGGTTGATATAATTTAACATGGTTTGATTTTCTTGAAAATGCAGCCCCAATGAATGTTAGTTGTCGTTTAATTGCAGGAGTGTCCAAGAGACTGTTCCGACTATCACGGGGCGAAGGTCGAACCGAAACTGACAGGATCTCAAGGGGTGCAGGCAAAGTAGAAGGCAAAATCCAAAGCAACAAAGGCGCAGATCTTAAAGCTCTGTCAGTTACTCAGCAGATCATGAGCATGCGCATAAAAGATAAAAAGGAGGGATATGAAACGTTCGAGGAACCGAAAGATCACACGTTGGGGGGGGGCAGCCCAAGGGGTCTATTGTCTTAGTTTAAATATTCGAAAGTTAGAACTTACAGGGTCTTTTTCCTTGGAAAAACTTGTAAACTATTGCTTGTAAGAGGAACTATTTCATTTTACAACCAGAAACTGCAAATTTTGCCTGTTGGAGAAAGTGCTATGTGGAATGTATCAATGTGATTAAATGAGCGATGTTGAATGGGAACTATTTCATTTTCAACTGTGTTTCATTAACTGTGAGAGCGTTCTAACTTCCTGAACCTATGTTCTTGTTTAAATGTTCTTCAGTATACTTTGCGATGTCTTCCACTATGAGTAATGGGATTTTTAACTGTTGATGAGCTATCTTATCATGTATACTTTCATTCATGTTTATATGTTTGGTCATAAGAGTAGTTATCTGTGATTTGCCATAACACATGGACTGTGGTGCATTACTCATAAATTAATATCCAGCTCTCTAGAGATAGCTTAGTTAGTATTTATTTTCTCGTAATTTATGTGATTTAGATGCTTGGGGGTTTAAGACGAGAGGTATGAACCTGCGCATCATGTTGTGACTACTCCTTGCATCCTTCATCACCCTGCATTGTTAATTAGGCACGTGCATATCATATCTTAAGTCAAAATACAAAAATATACACGGTGGACCAGGTCGCAACCGGTAAAACCTTTGTTTTGTTACTTGACCTACGGTAGCCGGACCGCAAAACCAGACGGATTCCCTACACCAAACAGTCACGGGCTAGTTGGGAACGTTGACTGGGGAGAATCCCTTACTGTTGCTGCCTACAAATTTCCAGGCATCAACAGTTTCTGGCACTAGAAGGTGGGCAGCCAGTGCATGGCTGGCCGAGGAAACCCGTTTTTCCGAGACTATTCCACCGATAACAGTTCAGAGAGCAGTGGGCTTCGTAATCCAATTCCGGAAGAAAGGGGTAGAGAACATTTGTTTTCCGTCGACAACGAAGTTGTTAATAATTTGAGAAGACACACCAGTGCATATGTGAAGAAGATTGGAGGATTGTTGATCATCCCTGAATTGCCCAGAAGAGAATATAAAAGGAAGGATCGCCCTATATTGGAGGACTCGGTGTTGGTTGAGGATTGGGAAGAGCTTGTAGAAATAGCCTTACAGGAAGTTGTACTACCTTTGAATCAAGAAGGCCCGGATACTCCACACAGTTCTCCTACTCACACTCCTGTTTGCTCACCTCCCCACTCTCCACCTAGACTCATGGCAGGCATAAACGCCAATCAACCACCTAACCCACTGAATTCACCACCTGCCTGGAGAGCCAGATCACCTTTAAACCTAACACCTCCGTTACATGATTTACCTCAATCCTTTGAAAATATGCTTCCCAAATTCGACCCAAGTGAGAAGATACTAGTAGATGATCACCTGCAAAGTTTTTACTTGGTAATAGAAGGGTTAAGGGCTGGGGAGTATGAGGATGTAGTTTGCAAAATATTCCCGCACACCCTTAAAGGAGCTACAACATCATGGTGTTTTGGTTTGCCTGCAAACTCTATCCCTGATTGGGATACCTTCGAAAGGATCTTTAGAAGTAAGTATGCAACTCAAAAGACTCATGCAGCCCTCATGAAAGGACTATGCGCCTTGAAGAAAGAGAGAAAGGAGAAGGTACACAGCTTCACTCAAAGATTTGCAGCATACCTCAAGAATTTTTCTGAACCTGATAGGCCTTCGGATAAAGTCCTGATTGAATATTATACTTCAGCTTTAGGACCCGAGCTGGCCATGTTTGCCAAAATGAAGGCCAAGCCCATGTTGGCAGAGACTTATGAGGAGGCAAAAAGGGTAGAGGCGGAAAGAGAAAGTATCGAAGATTATCCCGAACGGTCAGGAGAGAAAATTACGGGAAGGAAAACTTTGTTGTTCACTAAGCCTAAGGAAGAACAATTGCCAGATTTTGAAAGTATGGAAAAAATGATGCAGAAGCTTTTTAACAGAATTATAGACTTGGAAAAAGAAAAGGAAGCTCAAAATTTCTACAAGCCCTATTACAAGAAAATGGAGGATAACAATCAATCCCAACCTCTTCCGTACAATTCAGCATCTATGAATTTAACAGAGGTAGGGATGGACAATTTTTGCACTTTCCACCAACAGCCCCACTCTGAAAAGAATTGTCCTCAATGGATAAACTCAATGATGTTGGTTATGAATCAGCTGTTGGATTCTAAATTAACAGAAGATGGAGATGAAGAAAAAAAGACAATACCACTTCAACGAAAGAACAAGAAGATGATACCATGGTTCTGTGGAATTCTGTTTCGTTATTCGATGCTAAGGAAGAAAAGAATTGGGGATACAAGAACGTCATGGAAAAGAACGTTACAACAAGGAGCCAAGGGTCGGTTAAAGAAAACAGTCTCCTGCTCCCAAAGATTAAAAGGCTTCAGAAAAATGTTAAGAAATTTCAGAATAATTCATCAGCTGATAAAATTCTCGAATTCACCATTACCAGCCAAGATCCTAAGCAGAATGACACGTTTGCCAAGCCTAATGAAGAAAGAATGAATGTTGATAAACCACATCCCACTGAACAACAGATGGATTACGACATCGTGGAAGATATAAAGAAGGTAAAGGCGAACATTTCACTATTTGAAATGTGTAAAGTGCCGCAGCAAAAGGAAAGACTATTGAAAGCGCTTTAAGCATCGGATGAGAGACTTCCCACTGACAATCGACCTAAGGAAGAGGAAGAAAACGGAGAAACCAGCATTGAAGGTAAGTATAAGAACAAGCATCCACCTTTCCTCCTCACTTTTGAAATTTTTAATCACAACGTACATAATTGCCTGGTAGACTCAGGGGCATCGGTTAACGTCATCCCAATATCAGTCTGCAAAAGGATAAATGGGCAGCCTAAGCCATCCACTTGGAGGGTGGTTCAGTTGGACAGGACGAATGTGAAGGTAGTTGGTGAGATGGAGGATGTCCTAGTCCACCTGTCTTCAAATGATAAAGTGTGCCAAGTTATTGATATCGTGGTGGCCGACATACCAGACACTTATGGTCTTGTTCTGAGCAGAGACTAGTCGGCAAAACTAAATGGATATTTTGCCTCGGATTGGTCGCATCTGTGGCTGCCGTATAAAGGAGGCCCGAACCAAATTAAAATTTTAAGGGAGCCTCACATGAAATACAACGTTACTCAACTTGAGGAAAAGAATGAACCAGTGGATTTCTGTGTTGGGAAATTATTTTATTGAAATGGAACCAGGAAATTACCAAGCAGAAGAAGCCAGCAACACGTCAGAGGCCCAGCCTGATCTCCTTCGATTTTCATAGGCTGATGAAATCGACTGTAAAATAGTAAACTTAGCGGTAGAAGTAGATTCTCATGCAATAGTTAGCAATTTTTGGACATTGTTTTTTGATGGTTCTAAGACGTTAGAAGGGTCAGGGGCCAGCTGTGTCCTGATCGACCCCAAAAATAATGAGCATTTTCTTTCCTGTAGATTAGAGTTTGAATGTACGAATAACACAGCTGAGTATGAAGCGTTGGTGCAAGGTTTAAGGAAAGCGATCGAATTAAAGGTAAGTAATCTGAAGGTTTTTGGAGATTCTGAAATAATTGTAAAACAGATTTGGAATCAAATACATTGTGTTTCTCCTCACTTAAAAGCCTATCAAAATGAGGTATGGGATCTACTTAAATTTTTTAACACATTTAATATTATATCAATTCCAAGACTTAAAAATGCAGCAGCTGACTTGTTGGCCACATCAGCCGCTAGGCTTGTGCCTACTAATAATCGATGCTCCGTTGAATTGCTTTTCAGGCCCTCGGTCCCTGATATGATTACCAACCTACAAGTGTTCGACGACGATCAGCAGATTATAGAATGCTTAAAAAATGACGAGGTATTTAAAGGGGCGATTATAGATGATGAAGAACATCAGGCCGAGCTGAAGTATGATAATTTCATCCCTAAAGGAGTCAGAACCTTAGAAAGAATGTTCGATTTAAATGAAAAGTTTAGAAGACCAGCAAACGTGAAGACTCACAGCTCATCTCTACAGTTCGAATTGATAAATTTAGGGACTGAGACAAATCCTAAATATGTGAATCTTGGCAAATGCTATTCACCAGCAGAAAGAGATAAGTTCATCAGTCTTTTTAACCAATATAAAGATGTTTTCGTTTGGACATACGAAGATTTGAAGACATATGACACTAACATCATTCAGCATGTTATCCCCATCAAATCTGGCGTCAAACCTTATTAGCAACCTTTAAGAAAAATGCACCCAAAATTGGAACCTTTGATCCAGAGTGAAGTTAAGAAATTATTGGACGCTAGAATCATTTTTAAGGTCAGACACTCTGAATGGGTCTCAAATCTGGTGCCAGTGAGAAAAAAATCTGGAGAAATCAGGCTTTGCATGGATTTCAGGAATCTAAACCGCACTTCAGATAAAGATAATTATCCTATCCCACCCATGGAGCAACTTCTACAAATGGTCTCAGGTTCTGAACTATTTTCTCTATTAGATGGATTCTCAGGATACAATCAAGTATCAGTAACCGAAGAAGATAGATTGAAGACAACATTCAGGACCAGATGGGGAACCTTCGCTTACAGAAGAATTCCCTTTGGGCTTATAAACGCTGGAGCTACGTTCTAGAGGGCTATGGACATAGCTTTCCGTGGTTTGATTGGCTGTAGTGCTGTAGTGTACCTTGATGATATTGCGATATTCTCAAAGAGGAGAGAAGAGCATGCGTTTCATTTAAGACAGATTTTCGAACGCTGTCGGAAATATGGCATCTCACTCAATCCCAATAAATGTGTGTTCGCTGTTACGGAGGGCAAGTTGCTGGGTCACATAGTTTCAAAGAAGGGAATCTCTATAGATCCAGAAAGAATTAAGGCCATTGAACAAATTCCCTTGCCCCATAATAAAAAGGGGATGCAATCATTTATGGGAACAATAAACTTCGTGCGAAGATTTGTGCCAGAATTCGCTCAGATTGTCAAACCTCTGCAACAAATGGTGAAGCAAAGTGCACAATTCAAATGGATTGAGATTGAGAAGAATGCATTCAGAAAAATTAAAACCGCTATTGCACACGCACCCTCCCTAAAAAGCCTAGATTTCGATAAAGATTTTATTCTGTATACTTTTGCATCCGATGATTCGCTAGCAGCTGTGCTTACTCAAAAGGAAGACGGGGGGGAAGAATTCCCAATATCTTTCACGAGCACTGGTCTACAAGGGGCCGAATTGAATTACCTAGCTATTGATAAACAAGCTTATGCAGTATTCAAAGCAGTGAAACAATTCAGGCCCTACATATTAAAAAATCGAACTAAGGTGATCATCCCATACCCAGCTGTGAGATCCCTTTTTGTACAGAAGGAGTTAGGAGAAAGAAGGGGCAATTGGGTAACGGCTCTTCAAGAGTATGACCTCGAATTCAAGCCAGCTTCTATAGTTAAAGGGTAGGGGTTGTGCAAACTGATGACTGAAAATGGGAATAATGACAAACACGCCTAGGAAGACGAGGCTGAATTACATTTGATGGATGTGTGTCCTTTGTTCACAGCCCCCGAATCTTGGTATAGAGACCTCGTGCATTACCTGCAGGCAGGGATGTTGCCAGAACATTGGAATTCTAAGCAAAGAAGAGCGTTGCGTCTCAAATCAGCCTCCTATCAAATTGTTGAAGGAATATTATTCAGAAAAAAATTACAACAGAGTTCTTTTTAGATGCTTAGAGAAAGAAGATGCGACGAAAGTAATGATAGAGTTGCATGACGGGCCTGCTGGGGGACATTTTTCAGGAGATACTATAGCTCATAAAATTCTCAGAGCCAGTTACTATTGGCCCACGCTTTTCAAAGATGCACACACCCATGTCAAGAAATGTGACGTCTGTCAAAGGTGTGGTGGAAGACAATCTAAAGCAGCCGCACCACTGAAGCCTGTGATGATCACGGAGCTGTTCGAGCAAAGGGGGCTGGATATTATTGGGGAGATAAAGCCGAACTCTTCCCTACAACACAAGTACATTCTGACCGCTACCGATTACTTCACTCGTTGGGTCGAAGCCATCCCGCTGCGCAAAATAAATAAGGACGCGATCATCAGCTTCCTGCAGGACCATATTATGACCAGGTTTGGAGTTCCAGTTTCTTTAGTATTTGATAATGCTACTTATTTTTCGTCAATTAAATTAACTGCATTCGCTCATGAGAAAGGAATAAAATTGCATTATTCTGCTAATTACTATCCACAAGGAAATGGCCTGGCTGAATCTACTAACAAAAATCTGATTAGAATTTTAAAGAAGACTGTAATAGAAAACCAGAGGAGTTGGAACTCGGCGCTACCGAACGCCCTTTGGGCCGATAGAGTCACTCCCAAGTCTTCAATAGGAGTTTCTCTGTATACCCTCGTGTATGGTAGAGAAGCCATTCTCCCCCCCAATATCATGCTACCCTCTTCCATAATAGCTCAAGAATCTAGAGGGTCGGATGATGAAGTTTTGCAAATAAGGATATATAATCTTCGAAAAGCAGAAGAGGCTCGATCTAAAGCAAGAGAGCGCTATAAGCAACAACAAGGGGTAATAAAGAGATGGTTCAACAAACATAAGGCAGGAACAAAACACTTTGAAGTGGGAGATTTGGTTCTCAAGTGGGATCACCCCCATGATGAGAAGGGATAACACTCGAAGTTCCAGCAGTTGTGGGTAGGTCCTTTCCAGATTGCGGCAAAACTTGGCCCTTCCACTTATAAGTTGCAAGATCTAGAGGGGTGGGAAGAGAACTTGCCAGTAAATGGCTTAGTTCTCAAGCCTTATTTTTCCTAAGCTTCGTTTGTGTTTTTCTATCTTGTACATAAATAATCTGTTTTGGTCGTCTTTTGAGTCATGATGTTTAGTTTGTTTTAGTTTAAGTTTTTACTGATTTTAATAAAGGAAATAAACCCGCGGTTGCCTGGAAAACAACAGAAGTTTGGAATGATTAAAGTTCTTGGGTATAAGACTGTGTATCGTTGTTTGTCTAAAAAGAACTTCTTCCAGTTTAGCAGTTTTCTCAAATAGCTATGTATGCGTTGAAGTCCTGCTTAACCCCTGTAAAATAAACCAGAATCAGAGGGTCTGGAATACTATTTTGAGGCTCCATCCATTTCACATTTAAAATGTCCTAGGGGGTGACAGTCAAAGGCCCATGGAAAGGAGCAAGGTAAACAGTATATTAAATACAAATGATCCCATGCCAAGAAATGAACGCCAAAAGGTAGATAAGAGTAAAAAAACTCCTATGAAAGCATTATACATCAAAACAAATGCTGAACTTATAAGTACTCAATCGCCGAAAGTTCCTCTCCGTCCGTGAGCTGAAACGTGAATACGCCTCTCACACAAAAGGACACTTGGGATAGAGGAGCCTGAATTAAAATTCAGAAAGAAAGGCATGTAGGAGGACTCATATGAAAAGGACAAAATTCCAAAAGCGCAAAAAGTGCTAAAACGACATGGGAATGAGGAACAAATGAATATTTCTGTTTACCATACGCTACAATCCTGTGGTGTCCAAGCTGCCAACTACTTGAAGACAAAATTAACAATGAAACACACTTTTCGGCCTCAACAGAGTTATCTGGACTTGAAAGTCTTGGTTTCCACTCTCCCAAATTGGACTATCATCAATGATTAAAGGTGCATACTGTTGCCATTTAAGAAATCCAAATAGCTGGAAGAATTCAATAAGTTCATTTGCTGTTAAACAGTTTGCCACTCAAGAAAGAATTGTTTAGAGTTCTAGGTTCACCAGGTAGTCGCCAATTGTTGCAGCTGCAACTGTTTTCCCCAAATTTTTAAAAAAAATTTGGTCCCCTCCTCATGATTTAGTGTTGTTTTGAATCGTTTGGATCTGTGAACCTTTTTGGTCATGCTCTAATTTTGGATGATTTTTGAAGATTGGCTCTCGTCTTGTTTTCAAAAGTTGCTTGTGTTTGAAAATTGTTGTATCGGACCAGTTGTTCTTTGTAAAACCGCTGTCTCGGAGATGGAACAATGTTAACCATTGCTGAATTCTTGAGTTTTCAAACACTTAGCATTTTTATTTGATCGGAGGCTGTTGTCTGTTCGTCTTCTGCCGTTGCGGCTCCCAAAGTAGCTAAGCACCCGAAATGTAAAGCGCTCCGACCACCGATGCGTGTCGGCCTTTTAGTCGTGTGTTCGTAGTCTTTTCTCTTCTGCCGTTGCGGCTATGCAAAGCATTTCGCTTCCGATGTTAATGTCCTTCCGATTTCCGATTGGAAGTTTTCTCGCCCATAGCCTAGGTCTTAACTCTTCCGACTTCGATGTGCTTAAGTGTTTTCGCAGTATCCATTGTCTGTTAAGACCCGCTTATGCGGCTGTGAATAGGTCTATCCTACCGATGTTAGCATTCTAAGCCGCCGATGAGTTCTTTGTTTCCTGTCGTTGGTATTTTCTTTCGAACCCGTAAGTAGACAAGATAGTGGTGTCGGCGTTTGTTGAGCTTCATAACAGTAATGCAGCGCATGGCCTTTCTTGCTGTTTAGCCGTTGTGGTTGATATAATTTAACATCGTTTTATTTTCTTGAAAATGCAGTCCCAATGAATGTTAGTTGTCGTTTAATTGCAGGAGTGTCCAAGAGACTGTTTCGACTACCACGGGGCGAAGGTCGAACCGAAATTGACAGGATCTCAAGGGGCGCGGGAAAAGTAGAAGGAAAAATCCAAAGCAACAAAGGTGCAGATCTGAAAGGTCCGTCAGTTACTCAGCAGATCATGAGCGTGTGTAGAAAAGATAAAAAGGAGGGATATGAAACGTTCGAGGAACCGAAAGATCACACGTTGGTGGGGGGCAACCCAAGGGGTCTACTTTCTTAGTTTAAATATTCGAAAGTTAGAACTTACAGGGGCTTTTTCCCTAGAAAAACTTGTAAGCTATTGCTTGTAAGAGGAACTATTTCGTTTTACAACCAGAAACTACAGATTTTGCCTGTTGGAGAAAGTGCTATGTGGAATGTATCAATGTGATTAAATGAGCGATGTTGAATGGGAACTATTTCATTTTCAACTATGTTTCATTAACTGTGAGAGCGTTCTAACTTCCTGAACATATGTTCTTGTTTAAATGTTCTTCAGTATACTTTGCGATGTCTTCCACTATGAGTAATGGGATTTTTAACTGTTGATGAGCTATCTTATCATGTATACTTTCATTCATGTTTATATGTTTGGTCATAAGAGCAGCTATCTGTGATTTGCCATAACACATGGACAGTGGTGCATTACTCATAAATTAATATCCAGCTCTCTAGAGATAGCTTAGTTAGTATTTATTTTCTCGTAATTTATGTGATTTAGATGCTTGGGGGTTTAAGACGAGAGGTATGAACCTGCGCATCACGTTGTGACTACTCCTTGCATCCTTCATCACCCTGCATTGTTAATTAGGCACGTGCATATCATATCTTAAGTCAAAATACAAAAATATACACGATGGACCGGGCTGCAACCGGTAAAACCTTTGTTTTGTTACTTGACCTACGGTAGCCGGACTGCAAAACCGGACGGATTCCCTACACCAAACAGTCACGGGCTAGTTAGGAACGTTGAATGGGAAGAATCCCTTACTGTTGTTGCCTGCGAATTTCCAGGCATCAACGGATTGATAAATGAAGAATATGTGTTGCATGTACCTAATGATATACCTCATGCAAAATTTAAATATTTTAAAGGGTCGAGGTTGGAAATAATGAGTAGATGTTGGAGGAGTCAGGTGACTGGAACAATATTTGATGAGGTGTGGTATCCCTTGCCCAATGTTATCCCAAAAATTTACCCCACTGTTGTGTAGTTGGAATAAGAATTGTATAGTCTCCTTCTCTAACCAGTGGATGTTAAAAGTTATTATGCAAATAAACTGACTGGAAGATCAAGTTGTATGTAATAGTTTAACGAGCTTTGCTCACTACTGGGGGAGGATAGTAATGTCTTGTATGTTGACTGCTGATTTAATTTTCCGAGTTTGTTTTACCTATGACATGACAGACCGTAGATGTTATAAAAATATTCCCACACATTATGCTTAACAATGATGCTCATAGAAATGATATTTAATGGACACAATCAGACATATATATATATATATATATATATATATATATATATATATATAAGAGAATAATTACATGCCTATAAAATGTGGGATAGCAAATCTGAAAATAGTCGTCTCCAAACAAAGGAATATGGATGTTTGATGGTATAGCAGATTCAATGTATTTGCCAAGGTTGAGGTTGAGTGTCTGTATAAATGACCACTTGAGATAAGTTCCAAAACTATCATGCAACACTGTAAATCTTTAGGAGAAACCAAAGTTGAGGACCACCTTCAAAATGGAGAGATTTTTTGTCTTTCTTTCTCTCAGACTTCACCAAAATTATTACTCTGTTGACTATGCAAACTCAAAAATAAGTATTTAGTTCAATAGAATGGAAAACTTAGGAATACTTCACAAACCTAGAAATAAGAAAACCACTACTGTAGGTGATGGCATCTTATGGGTCATATTCTTCTCATAAATTTGCTTCTACAATAGAATGTACAGCAGTGACCTTTCCACTAATGCAGCCCATGAGTTCCTCTGGCTGAATACTACCTACGTTCTCTTCTCTATTATGCTAAGTCTCTCCTCATCCCACAAACATGGTGCCTTTTTCCATTGATACTTCTTTCCTATAGGTGTGCCTCTCTCTCTATCCCATAAAATCACTAACCCACTGCGTCTCCCGTTGGTTGGATGCAAACTCATCCACAGCACATCATAATGTAAAAAAGGGTGAGACAGTAACAACTGGTGTGCCCTTCTTTAAGTGAAGATGGTCTCTGCAACTAGTGCACCCCTCCAAGATAGTCACTGAAAATTGTTTGCCCACTAATGTGATATTCAAGTGTAAACACAAAATAATACCAATCTGTGTGTTGAAGAACCATGAGAAATCTGGAGTGATTCCTCATCAAGAATTAGGGTAGATTATTGCACTACCAAAATTCTTCACCTCCTCCTAGGGTTCGTCCAAGAGAAGCTTAGAACTCAATATTATTGTTAATGAAGTGCCCCATTGTTCGTAAATGCTATGGCAGACTCAAGCTTTAGACTGTTTCTTGCATCGCCAACTTAATAAGGATGATACCTAGGAGAAAGCAATTTCTTTAAAAAAGAGGATAGAGTGGTAACCAAAGGTTCAAGGGAAAGTAACTGTCACCATGGATCAAAGTTTAGTGGAACAAAACAACTACTCTTCTACACAAGCTACAATAGTTGTCAAATGAAAGCTTTGCAATAGTAACCCTAGGCTATGGCTTTGTCATAATCCAAAGAAGGCGTGTCAACTTCTGCAAGTAATCTGGTGAAGTTGTTTTCTCAACCAATGAATTCATGTTTTCCAAAAACTGTGCTCGATTATTTGATGATTGTGTAGAGGGCCAACACAATTGTTCCAGTAGGATCTTTCCATCATAATGGAGTGTTTGCAAGTTTAGTAGTGATTTTACCAATTACCATAGTGATCACATCAATTAAGTGACCTTGAACATGTGCTTTCACATTCTTATTAGTAAAATTTAGCTACTAAGCCATAACTTCACAAGATTAATTGAAACCATGAGTTCAATCACCCAATGCTATTGGTCACTAAAATATTATCCTCTTTGATCACCTCTGTTGGTTATTTCGTCAGTACTGAACTTTGTTGTCTGCCCTTAATATTTAGCAATGCAAAAGTACTAGCATCTTAAGAATGGTCACCATCAAATTGAGATTGTTACTAGTTTCTTCTTGTGCATTATCTTTAGAGTGTTTTAGCTGAAATCGGGCTTGTGCAATCTCCTCTGTAATAGACGTCGCTATAGCTTTCCATTCTTCAATATTTGTTTTATGTCCATCCATATAAGTAAGATATGGTGTTGAATCTACAACTTCTTTTGAGTCTTCCTGTATCAACTTATAGCTATCAAACTGTTCTCATGAATTGCACTCTTAATTTGTGATCGCATATCCTCAACATCTTAAACTGACCATTCATTAGGTTCCTACCTAGGTGGATCTTGAAGGTGTGAGGGAACCTAATATCAATAAAATTTTGCTACTGGGAGTTTCACCCATTACCCTTCACTACAACCATCTCCTTCATAACTTCATTCATTCCTTTGGTGGACTTCATTCTGGCTTGTCTCTGAATCTTAAGTTTGGCTTAAGCAATGGCTTTCTCTTGATTTTACATGTGAACCTTGTGCAGAAGTCCACCAAAGGACTTCATTAGATTCTGTGTTTTAGGTAAATATTTTAAAGGTCATCCACTGATCGAATTTTTTTTTTTACTTTTGGAGAATTCAAAATCTTTTCAGAGCATGGAACAGATTTCTCATAACATCTGGTTTATTAATCATATTTACAGCTTGTTGCATATATCTATAATTATAAAAACAAAAAGCAATAAGCTAGACATGGGTGTTGATTGGAAGAATTAAAAGGACCTAACTAGTTAACCCTACTTGCATCTAAAATGGTTCTTCTCACTTGCATGATTGGAGTTGTGTGCACCATGCTCTAATATCAATTCAAAACAAATGAGACAAACAATTGGGATTGAGTATTAGTCGTCCAAATTAAAATTCCACAGGTTGGGAAAAGTGGAAAAACATGATATTATAATGGATTGCTAAATGAAGAATGTGTATTTAAAGGTCTCCTCCTATGCCAAATGCTTATTTTTCCTCTGAATTTCCAGCTAGTGTCTTACTTGACATCTCCAGTCAAACTTTGCACAAAATTTTATTTGTTCTGGAGATGCTATATGTATGTATTTTATGATTTTTTTGATTCACCAATTGTGGTTGATTGGGCATATATTTATAAGCCCCCATCTCATAGTGGCATCATCATGCACATAAATAAGGCCCTCCTAATCGAGTGAAGATGGTAGAGCCCTTTATATTGTTTAACAGGGGGCTTGCCTATGATTCCCGATTTAAGGCCCCCTTTGTCTATATAATTAAGCTAGAAAGTGTTTGTCCTCTACTCCAGTGATTCATAAGTGGACCTTATAATAAAATGGTGGGGGTTCTTATTATGACTAAAGCTATGAAAACATGAGCTCGACAAATGAGAATTCCAGAACCTGCGACCTGTTCCAAAGAACTTGATCGATGTTGGACAGTGCACTACCATACCCTTAAAATAAGCATAAGATAAAGTGTTGAGTAAACCCTATCGATTCTTTAAGGCCCCTTCTTTCTGGCTGATGGCTTGCAGGTTCAGGGATGTAGTGGTAATGCTTATATTGAACATATTTATAAATTTGTTTCGGTATGGTATTTATGCATTACTCTTCTAAATGACAATAGTTCAATGCTAAGATCTATTGTAATATGTATGGAATTGTGATAGTGACTCATCTCGTGGTAGCAACTTCTAAAATGTATAATATATCATGTTCCTGTGTGCAAGCTTTTGCTTGATTACAGATATCTCGTGTAATTTTTGAAAAAATAGACAGACTCTGGTAGTTTAACAATTAAATGATATCATTGATTTCAATTTATAGAGGTAAAACCATAGATCGACATATATAGTCATCCATCTTAAATTCACCATGGTTGGAAATTGTGTAGGTTGGATGTAGTTGGCCCTAGGCTCGATATCTGTTACTGCAAGAGAAAGAGTGTTAGTGTGATTAGTGGATGTATATTCAAGAATTGTCTCGGGTGATTCATACAATTTTCTATTAGAAACTTAAACCACAACTTTTACATTTACTCTTCAATACCCCATATCTTGGATATTCAATACCTTGCCCCTACGGATGAGATCTAAAAATATTGTTGGCCTAAATATTGGCTACCATGACAAGAGAAAGGAGAATATTTTTGTGTTTATCAAGGATGTAATTCAAAATTTATGGTAGGCTATTCATGCACTTTTTTCCTAAACCACAACTTTTATGAGGCTTGGTAAGATAAATCAAGTACAACAAAATAGTGCCTTTACCGATATCAATGTAGATTGTTTTTTTCTAGTGGCGAATTTCCATCAACTAGTGTTGAAAAAATCTTTATAAACAATATTGTCTTTGAGCTTTAAATACCTACAGCACTTAAATTACGTAAAACCATGTATTTCATTAGTACAAAGACTTGTAGAAGTTATATTGCATGTGACCCAGTTATTTTGACACTCTTTACCTAAAACCTTATTAGAAAAGATCACCCTACTTATGAGCATGTTTCATCTCGTCCGCTGCAAATTCTACGAGGCCCATTAGGATTGGCTCAATAAATTAAGTTCTGATAAAATGTAAAACAATGGAAAATCAAAGGCTAATTTCTGGTCTTGTCTGGACCCTCATTTGTCTTTAGTGTCAGACCTAGAGGCATTTTTTTAAAATTTACTTCAACATGGCTTGCTCGGAAATTGATCTCATGCCTAATTTCATCCTACACTTGTTGCATCTCTTAAAAGTTTTTCTGACTTTCTATGGAATTTTTTTAACTAATAGATTTTTTATGTCAACATTAAAATATTTCATACTTTAAAAAATCTATTGTTGTGTTGCAGATGGAAACTATCACAGATTCTTCGATATCAAGGAAACAATATAATCATTTGATTCTATTGGATCGAGATATGGCACCATTACAAAAGAAGAACCAATTAAAAGTACATGGTATTGATGAGAACAAAACTAAGATTAGACGGAGAGAAACATATTGACTTATGGGAAAAGGAAGAGTTGTTCCCAATTGATCCTAAAACAAATCTGCATCCAGATTTCAAGAGCATAACAAGATTGGTAAAGTTTCTTTGTCATGGAAAACAAGGTTTGTTAGGTTATTGTTAGAGTTTGAAAGAAACTAAACATAAGTTAAGGAGAGGAACAACTATTTGGAAATTAGGAACAACCGATTGGAAATGATGCATTGTAGTTTGGTTGGAACAATTAATCAATTACAAAACAATAATGACCCTAGGAAATGAAAATAATAGAAGAAAATAACGAAAACGGGGAATGCTGAAGTGTCAATTATCTAACGCCTAACCAATCGCTCTTCAAGATCTCTAGAAACTGTGAGGTGGAAAGAGAGAAGCTTTCATACAAAATGTTTGGAGAAAAATAAGATACGACCAGGTTAGGATGTTGCGTGGCAATTGCAGAGAAACAACACAAGACAACGAAATAGGTGCGTTCCGGACTGATTTGACTGGTATGTTGTCGGGTAATTGCCAATAATTAGTGGGCGGCAGATTGTCTTTACTTGAGTGGGGTATATGGGCCATTGCGAAAGTGCTCCAAAATCTCCGTTATTTTGACTATATGCTCAAATTAATGATCGCCCAAATCATGAACTCCTTGTCATCAAATATACGAAAAATTGTTCGTTATAGTAATGGACGAAATGATATTCCAACCCTTCAAGGAATTTATATATTGACTTGACTTTCCTATATTTACTTGACTTTACCATTTCTGGGACGGCCCATGATATGAAAGAATTTGCTCTCCAACTGGACGGCCGAGAGCTCCAATAACTTGTGATCATCATGGTTAGGTATTCGCTGTAGACAACACACCAAAAGAGTGGTCGCCATAGACCTTGGTGGAATGGGATTGCGAGGTAACCTTTCCCCGTGTATAGGCAACTTCTCTTTATTGCTGACATTGATTCTTTGGGGTAATTTTTTCACAGGAAGAATTACAGAATTTGGCAACCTTAAAGAGTTGGGAGAACTTGACCTGGCCGACAATCTGATCTCGGGTTCTATTCCACCCGAGTTTGTCCAGTTGAAAGTGTTGGGAGAGCTTGACCTGAGCGACAATCTAATCTCAGGTTCTATTCCTCCTGAATTTGGCCAGCTGAAAGTCTTGGGAAGACTTGACCTGAGCGGCAATTTGATCTATTCCAGTGGAATTGGGCCTGTTGCAGAAACTAGAGTATCTGAATCTCTTGGGCAACGGATTCTTTGGAAGTATACCTCGTCAATTGGGTAATTTGACACAGCTTACATATCTATCGATTTCTTGGAAAAACATTTATGGTTCTATTTCTTCTGAAATATTCGGGCTTCCCCTCTCCAAGTTATATCTTCGTTCTCTCAAAGGAGGCATACCTAAAGGTATGGCTAATTTGGCTAAATTTGACCGAATTGACAGACTTAAGTCTTTCAGGAAGTGGATTTTCCAGAGATATTGCCAATTTGAACAAGTTGATTACCCTAGATCTATCTGCAAACAATCTCATTAACGTACCTAAAGCTATTTTCAATTTGACCAAGTTGACCGACCTAGATCTCTCTCGGAACAAACTTAATACCATATCAAAAACTATTCTCAATTTTAGCTACTTAAAAAAACTATATTTGGACTCAAACATGCTTACTAGTAACATCCTTATAGGCCTTGCCAACTTAACTCAATTAGTTGAACTACATCTTTCTTATAATATGCTAAGTGGTAGCATCCTTAAAGTGATTACTAATTTAAAGATGCTTGAATATCTTTATCTTTCAAGCAACAATCTTATAGGCACAATTCCAACAACCATAGGAAAGCTTCATTCATTACAAGATTTATATTTGGATTGAAACAAATTAACTGGACATATCCCATATACCATAGGTCAGTTAAAGGCTCTCAAAGATCTAACCATATATAATAATAAGCTTTCTGGGTGTATTCCTATTAGTATTTATGGTTTGGTTTCATTTCACTTCTTAGATCTATCAAAAAATGACTTGGAGGGACTCATTCCTAATGGCATTGGTAATTGTAGTTCTATGAATTATTTCTCTGCTCATTCAAATAACTTTTTTGGGACATGGTCTGCATCTTTGGTCCATTGGACCCAGCTTCAAATACTAGATTTAAGGAAAAATAGACTGATAGGCAAGCTTCCTGAATACTTCAACAACTTTCTCTGAGTTGAGAGTTTTAAGCATTGGTTATAATAATCTAGATGGTCATATTCCTCAGCACATCACAAATCTCACCAAGTTGTATGTGTTGTATTTATCCAACAAAAAATTTAATGGAAGAGTACCAATGCATCTTGAGAGACTCTCTGGGTTCACAATTGTGTCAAATGATGGAGAATTATACAGGGAGGTGGAAATTGGCATCCAAAGAAATGAGTATACTTTATCATATGTGTTGCCTACAAACACTATATTTGATTTGTCTTGCAATAATTTGACAAGAGAAATCCGCACAAGCATAGGTAGTATGAGTCACCTGTGGTTGCTAAATTTATCTCATAATCAATTGGAAAGGCGAATTCCCCCATCTCTCAGTGGGATATCTACTTTGGAGCAGTTGGACTTGGCAAAAAATAATTTGTGTGGACCAATTCCTGAAGAGCTCTCTAAATTACATGAGTTGGCTGTTCTAGATGTTTCATCAAATAATCTTTCTGGGAAAATTCCAACAGGAACACAATTTTCCACTTTCAATGCATCTTCATTTCAAAAGAATATGTGTTTATGGGGTTGTCCTTTAGATTCGTGCAATGTAAATGAAAGACGACCGAGAAAAGGTGATAATGTTAATAAGAGTAGTAATGTAAGAGTGGGATGGCTAAGCCATGTGGATCAAATTATGTCATTGGTAGCACTAAAGGTAGGAATAGGGGTTGGATTTGGGGGAGTGGTTGCTATATTTATGTCATGGGAGAGATCTAAACATTGGATGATACACCCAAACATGTCATAACCTTTTTTTGGGTATTATTGATTCCCTACATAATAAAAATCTATTAAACTCAAATGTTTCAAGAGATTATTCCAAATACTAAATCTTGTGATGAATTAAATGATTTTATAGCCGTATAAATAATATTTACATAATCAAGAGTTAGATGGTTAGCTCAAGTGTTTGAGAGCTACTTAATGTCCCCACCCACATATTTGTTATTATGGATTTTTTTAATTAATGATATTCACACATATCAAGTTGTACTTATTATTATTTTTAATAATATTATATTGAAACATGCATTTACTTTATAGTATTTAATTAGTGATAATACAAGTTAACACAAATTCTATTTACAAATACTTATTTAGTGATAATAGAAGTTAACGAAAATTTATTTACAAATTTTCAAAATAAATTCATATTTACATTTTGGTTAATCAATAAATAGAGAGAGTTAAAAATTATTAGTTTTATTTAAAAAAATGCAACTTTTATATTTATAAGTCAAATTTATTAAACAAAAATTAAACAATTATATATATTTAAAAAAACATTCTTAAAATTTTTACATAGTAATATTAAAAATTTAAAAAAGAACAAGAAATAATGATCGCCTCATATTATTTTGGATGCTTTCTCATGACAATCCAACCAAGTTCATTAACTACTTAACAAACTAGCACATAAAGAAATAAATCAATCTAAAAATGTGTTATTCCGGCTCTCTAAATTTCTAAATTATATCATGTATGGTGGGAGAGAAGAAATTTATAAACAAAATCATATGAAAAGGATTAGTGTTGCAAACTAAAATCTGAGTTGATATATTTAAAAAAAAAACTAATTAATTATAATAAAAAGTAATTGAAAACATTAAGAACAAATTTATCGTAAACTTATATTCAACATTTCGAAATAGACAAACTCAAAATTAAGAAGGTGCAGGTAAATATGAAATTTACAAATATATTCATGATAAAATTATATTCAACCTAGAAACAAAGACAAATTAAAAATGTTGAAGGTGAAGGAAAAAATGAAGGTAAAGTAAGATCCTATTTTCACAAGAAAAGTAAAGGCATCCATATTGTCCTAGTATAAAACTATATAATTAAGTTGGCTTCATGTCCATAATTGTTTTGCTACATATAGTTTGATGTAGTTAAATCCTTTTATCCCATTAAAAAAGGGGTCTAATTTTATCATGTTTCATTATCAATTTGAAATAGTTTCATGATGAATACACTTTTGACTCCATAATTTCGCAATACTTAAATTCAATGGCCTTTAGTGATCACAAAGTTAGAAAGGTGGGAGTGAAGTCAATAATTTGACTAAAGCCATAATTTTTCACCTCATCTTATGCTAATTTTTAAAATCAAAATCCATTTGGAATATACACACATAGTGGAAATTGCAAGGAATGATTACATTTTTTAATTTTTTGCCATGGATCAAATGTCTTTACACTTTAAACAATGATTGTTAATACTCTAACCTAGATATGGCCATAAAAGGAAGAAAGAATCCTACTTGATAAAAAAATAGTGCTATGATAGTGTATCCCCAAAACCTTTCATGATACGCTCCCCAACTTGTGCCAAATCATTCACTTGAAAAAAAAATTCACCTTAAATTATGATCAAAATAAATTAACCTTGATTAATTTCAAACAAGGGAATAATAAGAACCTTAATCCCTTAAACCCTACAAAATAAAACAATGTATTTTGTATGTGTTCTATATCTCTTAGATAGTAGCAATGTGAAGGGCTCCTCCAATGGCACAATATCTGTATCCTATAACCAATGATGGAACACATCATCCCCATACCTTATCTTGTAAGTAGCCCTTGTTAACCCTAAATGCACAACACTACATGCACCGAAGCAAAATTACACTCTTCTTCATGGCCTTGTTTTCATCCATTCACCAACAATATCTTTGCATTGTCATCACCATATCCTTTATCTCCCCTGAAGACCTTCACCCAAGAAACAAAAATGGCCCATAAACATCCCATGCCAAGTAAAACGACCTCTAGTACGTTCACCCTTAATGTATTTTGTGTATCTTGTAGAGTTCTTTGATACAAATAACACGAAGGGGTACTCCAATGCCACAAGCTCTCACTCTTGCGATAAATGATGGAATGCATCCATCCTATATATTTTTTTGTAAGTAACCCATACTAACCTTAATTGCATGGCACTACATGCATCCCCACCAAAATCAAATCCCCTTGGGCTCTTCATGACCTCGTTTTCATTACCAATAATCTCTATGCAATCCCATCACTAAATCCTTTTTCTCCCCTTAAGACCTTCACTCAAGAAACAAAAATGGTCCATTAATGTTCCATGCCAACAAAATTAGCCCGTGGTATAATGAATAGAGGCTCAATGTATACCTTGCATCACAAAGAGTACTATGTGTCGTCATTAAGATAGAAATAGAGGCTCAATGTATACCTTGCATCACAAAGAGTACTATGTGTCGTCGCTAGGATAGATGCCATTAATGAGTTTGTGAGGGAATTGATTCATCAAAGAAAAAATCCAATAAGAAAAATTGATTCAAAAAAAAAAATCAGTAAAAAATAATTAATAACAATTTTCCAAGAACCTTTACAAACCTATATAAAAATTATTGTTGGAGCTTCTACTATGTAGATTTTTCATTTTCTTTTTGTTTCTTGATTGTTAATGAAAAAAATACATCTTCATTTATAAACTAATCTCTTTTAATAAGCTAAAACAATCAAATCTTTTTAAGTTTATCATAATAAAAACTTGAGAACGATAATCATAAAAAAAAATGAATTATTTTAAATATTTGAATAACATAAAGGTGGATCATTTCATACCATTAAAAAAACCATTAAATATGTATAGTATTGATATTTAAGAAATTAAGAATTTAGGAATTGATATATTTTAAAGAACCTTTATAAACTTATATAAAAATTATTGTTGGAGCTTCTATTATGTAGATTTTTCATTTTCTTTTTGTTTTTTCATTGTTAATGAAAAAAATACATCTATATTTATAAACTAATCTTTTTTAATAAGCTAAAACAATTAAGTATTTTTTTAAAGTTTATCATAATGAAAGCTTGAGAACAATAATCATAAAAAATTAATTATATTAAATATTTGAATAACATAAAGGTGGATACCAAAAAAAACCATTAATTAAGTAATTACATATTAAAAAAATTAAGAATTTAGGAATTGATATTTCAAAAAGTTATATAAATATTAATTAAAATAATATTTAATATTTAATATTATTTTGATATCTTTGATGAGATACGTTAGATATTTGTTTGTAATAAAATTATATATAAATAATTTAAACTAATTAAAATATTGAAACAAATTCTAAAATTTAGTATTAATTTGTTCTCTCTTCATTAGTGACATTTATTTCAATTTAGTACAGTAAGTATGTAAACCTATTTGTAATAAAGTTAAATTATATAAGTATTAGTGACATTTATTTCAATTTATTAAAGTATGTAAACCTATTTGTAATAAAGTTAAATTATATAAGTATCATGAAGATTGTATAATTTTTATTTTATAGATATTTTATTTTATTAATGTTAAATTATACCAGTGCCATTGGATGGCGATGTTTTTGTCGACGAGAATTGTCAGACTTTGGAATTTGAATCCTGTATTGTTAGATGAGCAAAGAGCAAAGCATAATGAATGTGATCTTGCCTTCATATTATGTACATGCAATCTTTCCTCATACATATTATGGAATTGGTAATCATTTATTAACATTTTAATTGGTTTTAGAATTAAAATGATGACGATGATGATTAACGTCCATTGAGACCAACTTTGGTCTATCTTAGGAGGATAATACTTGGTTTACTATAAAATTTTATTCCTATGCTAAAAAAGCTTGCCAAGGAGCTTTCTAAACTCGCTATAGTTTTGGCAAGTTAGGAGCCTTTATAAATGTTTGTATTGTAGCAAATAGTATGAAACTCAAATCTGATGTGGGTGTAAGCAAGGCACTCTAAGAGAAAGTGATTTTCATCCTCAAGCTTATAGACTCGCACATATGGAAAACCCTTTTCGCCCATGGAGTTTTAGGAATAGACCAATGCCCTGTTTCGTTATGAAGTTCATGAGATTTCGTTCTAGTCTTGACTATATTAATTTTCTTCTGTAAGCTAGTTACTACCGAGAGATACTTCTGATCTTCCAAGTTAGGATTAATGACCTCCTTATAGTATCTTAATTTTCTCTCAATCGCTCAATTTTTCTCACACTAGGATTTCTCTTTAAACTTAGAAGTAATAATATTTTTGACATTATCAATGTTCCGCAAAATGTCGTTTTCATCAAGCCATGGTATATTTACACCAACACCGCTTGAGGCGTAGTTGGTTTTGACTTGAGTTTAAAGCAAAATAATATGATATCGGTTATCAAAGAGGTCACGGATCAGCTCCAGGGACATCACACAGATAACAACCCATCCCAAAGGCAACAAATAGGCCACAACTTATTCCAGAAAGCCCTAACAGGTCAAGGATCAGTCCAAGAACATCACACAGGTCATGGCTCGGCCCAATAGGAATCACATAGGTCATGACTAGATTCTATATCATCCTAGCAGGCAGCTGAAGGGTCATAACCCACTTCAAATAGAAGCAACAACTAGGACAAGAAAGCGACAACCCTACTAGGTTGAGGGAGCGATCTTAGTCCACTTAAACATGATTATGGTTTCTTCTAGTAGCCCCAAACAACTCATAGCCTACTCAAGCAACTTTAGATGGGTCACACTTTATTCCAAGCAACCCCAAGAAGGTCACGTTTGACTTCAAGCACACCCAAACACTCAAACAATGCAATAGTGATCTTAGTCCACTCAAAAAGGGTTATGGTTTCTTCTAGCAGCCCCAAACAACTCACCGTTTTCTTAAGCAAGTTCAGGCAAGTCACAGTTTAGTCCCTCCATCCCCAAGAAGGTCACAACCGACTTCAAGCAGACCCAGACACTGAAACAATGTAGCAGGGATATTAGTCCACTCAAACAGGGTTATGGTTTCTTATAGCAGCGCTAAACAAGTCACATCCTACTCAATCAAGTTTAGACAAGTCACACTTTATTCCAGGCAGCCCCAAACAACTCACTTTCTACTCAAGCAAGTTTAGACAGGTCACACTTTAGTCCAGGAAGCCCCAAGAAGGTCACGATTGACTTCAAGCAGACCCAAACACTCAAACATTGCAACATAGATCTTATTCCACTCAAACAAGGTTATGGTTTATTCTAGCATCCTCAAACAACTCACAGCCTACTCAAGTAAGTTCAGGCAAGTCACGATTTAGTCCAACCATCCCCAAGAAGGTCACGATTTAGTTCAAGTAGACCCAAACACTAAAATAGTGTAGCAGAGATCTTAGTCCACTCAAATAGGGTTATGCTTTCTTCTAGCAGCCATAAACAACCCACATCCTGCTCAAACAAGTTTAGACAGGTCACATTTTAGTCTAGGCATCCCCAAGAAGGTCATAGTTGACTTCAAGCAGACCCAAACACTCAAACGGTACAACAGAGGTCTTAGTCCACTCAAACAGGGTTATGGTTTCTTTTAGGAGCCCCAAACAACTCATAGCCTGCTCAAGCAAGTTCATGCAAGTCACGATTTATCTCAACCATCCCCAAGAAGGTCACGGTTCAATTCAAGAAGCACCAAGAAGGTCACAGACCAGCTTAGGAGGTCATAGTTCAGACTTATCAGCCCTCAAAAATCTCACACCTAGAATAACAGTCCAACAGGAGGTCACAGATCAACTCCAAGAACAACACATAGGTCACGACCCAGCACAAAAGGTAGCACATAGGTCACTGCTTATTCCAGGCAACCTTAACAGGTCAAGGCTCAGTCCAAGAGCATCATACAGGTCACGACTCAGCCCAAAAGGTAGCACACAGGTCACGACTAGGTTCTACAACACCCTAGCAGGTAGATAAAGGGTCACAACCCACTTCAAATAACAACAACAACTAAGAAAAGAAAGCGGCAGCCCTAGCAGGATGAGGAAGAGGTGGCGCGACTCAAGAACAACAACCAAAACCCGATACATCAAGCAAAACTCCATATTCCATAAGTGTTCCATACCACAACCAAAAGTTTTATCTTCACCGTATAAGGAGGTCTAACTGTAAGATTTCATAAACCACTATGTAGCTAAATTTTTTGAAAACCTCCAATCAAAACAACATTTTAATACGTTAATATACAAACGCGTTGCTAGAGATATGGACATAAAAAATACACCGTCGCACTCTTAATGCTATAACTATCTTCTCTTAAACACTGAGAAGAAATACACTGCAAATAGTATGGTCTATTCTGAAGTTGATTCCATGCAAATAATATCACAAGTCACATTCCCTTAAAACAAAAAAATTTGAAGACTACGTAAAGTTTCAATGGTCTAAAGTCTATGTAAATAAAACAATGTGTTTGCAACTAATTCATAAAATGTAATCATCTAGATCGATGATTTTCCCAAAAAATTCTTCGGTCACTGGATGAAACTCATTTATGTCTACTTCAAACGTTCACATCCATCAATTTTATCTTCATAGGCAAGGGGGGTGTTACTTGTCACATGAATGAGATTCACATTGGCTTCTTCAGGACCAAGTAGCACTCCATGGATCATAGAAAGTGATTGAATTCGTCCATTGTCAACAATAGCATCGTCATATGGATCTAGGATGTTAACTTTATCACCTACCTAGAATACTTCAGGCTCTGCTAGTGTTAATGGGCACTGCCAAAAACAAAACAAAAAATACATAAATATAAGAAGAAGAAAAATTACAAATAAATTCCAAAAACATGCATAACTATTGATATAACAAACTTCAATGCATTCACTAAGTCAATATTTGAAATACGTCCCTCAAGAGTTGGCACTGCTCGAAATTGATGAGGCACATCAATGTTGGTAGATTTTTTACTTTTTGAGACTGCAATTTTTCCTTTAATTATATTTTGCATGTCATTACATCATGCACTAATCAAATATAACATTATAAGGACACAATAATATAGTAAAAATATAGTAAATATAACAATAAAACACTAAAAAACATACATACACAAATTAATCAAATTATAAAATCGAGTGAAGAAATGTTTGTGTAGGAATGATAATTATCTTACCTCGTCTAAATCACTATGAGATTCCTTGTTTTTCCATGAAGCAACAATAGGTTGAATGGAGGAGGCTATAGTTGACATTGTATTTTCCAACCCATTTATGCATTCCATTACATGTTTATAATGATCACTATTGTATTGAACAGTAGATGTGGTTTGGTTATTCACAACTTCATTAGATGGCATTGATATTCCTATTTCATTTTTTGATATATGCTCATGTTTAGAACTATCAAGTCTGCCATTATTATATTGTCAACCATTTCACTCACATCCAGTTATGATCTATTAGGTCCATGAACCTACAAACCATTATGAACACATAATTAGTTGGACATATGTGAATAAAAATGCAATATAACACAATGTATTAACAAATATACTTACAAAAATTTTATACACAATGTATTCAACAAAAAATCCATATACTTACAAACATGTTTTGATTGGCTCACCACCCACCACAACCCGTAATAAATCGATCCATCAAATTATCTCTTGCTTTCTTCCCTTTTGTACTCTTTTGAAATACTCTTCAGCACACATAGTTTCCTTCAAATCTTCTCACTGCCTGGGAGTCAAGTAGTTGTCCCTATCTTTTCCATCCAAGATTAGTTTTCTGCATTTATGCCTAAAATTATTAATCAATTTTCTCATATTGTTCTTGTAATATTTTGTGGAAATCCTTCCATTGACAGTCTCAAATACATTTTCCATCTGTCGAATGACTTGATCCACATTTCTTTCATCGTGATCTGAAAAATTGGCTTTGGTGACATCTACGTGAGACCTTACTCTCGTTCCCAACTCTGAGGCCCACCTTGAAGCATTTGGTCCAACAGGTTCACCATCTTTTACCTCAACCAAATACGCCTTCTTCCCTTCTAATTTCCTTTCCTTGGCTTCTCTTTCTGTGGACCTATACATGCTTTGACTAAATCTTCGTATGTTTATGAAAGATGATATATCTTCAATCGAGCCAATATTAGGTGATGGCGAATGAACAATCATATTTGTCGACACATCATGTTTCTCTTCTTTGGTAGCTGAAATCCTAATTTGTTCAATCAAATAAAAATTGGGTGATGTCGAATGAGCAATCATATTTGTGGACACAATAGGTTTTTTTTCTTGGCAATTGAAGGCCTAATTGGTTCAGTCAAATCAATATTGGGTGATGCCGAATGAGAACTCATATTTATGGACACAACATGTGTTTTTTATTTGGCATCTGAAGGCCTAATTGGTTTGTTAATAGCCACATTAGGTGTGGCACTAGCTTTCTCACCAATTTGCACATATGTGCCTTCAAATCTTTGTTTTAATTTTAAATAAATGTCTCACAAACCTGATTCTGATCCAAAATATACCAAGTCTTCATCAATAGTAGCTTGGACATTATCATCATCATGTGATATATCACAAAGCTAATAATTAGTATTGTCAACATCTTCTCCATGCACTGAGCCACCAAGGCGTAGGCTTCTGCGAGCTAGCGGCAAAGTGCCTTTGCTTGCCTTTTGTTTTTTATCATTTTGTGTAGAATCGACCTTTTCCTTATAAAATAAAAAAACTTTTTAAATTAGAATCGAAAACATAGATGGCCTACATCATCAAAGAGAATATATACAACTATCATAATATATGCATAGAAGTGAAAAAGTATGAGGAATAACAACTCACTGATTTGTCCAACCATGAGCTGGCAACAATGTGCATTTGCATGCCTTTTGGTTTTGCTCTTTTTCTCTAAATGCCAACTTTTCCCTATAAAACAAGAAAAATTATCATATGAGAATCAAAAGCGTATATAGGCTATGTCATGAAATAGATTATAACAACTTTAATGAAAAATGCACAGAAGTGTAAAGGTACAAAGAATTTCCCAAACCAAGAGATGACAAATATTCTTCATTTCTTGTGATATGTTCTTTACAAACACGCTCATATTCTACAACGTTTTCACCATTGTTTTGGCCAAAGCTTAGTACAGAGTTTAGTAAAACCATTGGCTAATCCCATGGCCAAAAACAATAAAATCCAATTTGCATAGTGAAAGTTTATTCCATCTGCTTCATTTTCTACATCATCCTCATACAACAGATTTTCCTGACCATGCATTACATTTTTTTATCTCAGTCTCTTCATTGGGAATGAAAGTTTCTTCTTCAAATACATCTATATTGTCATCTTCGTCTTCTTTTTTCCATTAACTATTGTAAACTAGTACATTTCTCATCGACCATTATATCACCATATTCCATGAATTCCCTTTTGGAATGAGACTCTACTTGAATGACATACGACCATCCTGGGATTGTTAGATAATCAATTAGAAATGACTAGGTAATTTAAAGAGGGGACACATAGGACTTATCAGTCTTTGATAAAATTTGGCGTGTATTTGCACATACAAATCCATAATCATCACGTTGTATTGCAGATTGTTTGATCCATTTACATTTCAATAATATGGGACTAGTCTCACCATAATTAGCTTGAATAATTTTTTGTATGAATCCAACATAAAGTTTATTTTCAGTGTCGTGATGAAATTCAAAACCAACAATACAATCACAATTTTCCTTTCCTGTGTCCTTTTCAAAGATGATTTTAGGGGTGAAATTAGAGGGGTCTCAAATATATAAGGGGCGAATTTTTAATATGAAATGTGTTTTTTTTTAAATTAAATATAACAGCCCTAAATTTATTTAACCCGTATCAATGGGAATTTGGATCGCCAAGCCCACGAAGGCCTGTGAATGGGTAAACTAGAATGTCGCCCTGTCAAATATGGTTGAAATTGAGGAGTTCGCCCAACATTTTTGGTAGGAAGGGCAGGAAATATTGAAATTGTCCAGTGTTTTTTGGTAGGAATGCCAGGAAATTTTGAAATCGCCTTGATTTTCTGGTAATGGTGGGTAATACAACTTGTTTGCCGCTGATATATGGACCCTATAGTAGTTTCAACCCCCAATTTTTGTTGGGTAAAGTTTTTTTAACTCTGAATTGGTCCATATTTGAGTAAAACATGGAGTTTCGCAACAAGTTTATCCTTATATAATGCGGTAAGAGTCAATAGAAACCCACACTGAGAATCATCAGATCTTTTGTATTTGGCAATTTGCATGAAGCTTGGTTTCTGACAGTGGTTGTCTTTGCATTTCTTCAAAGTTCATTTTGGACCGTGGTTTGAAGTCTACACATAGGTTAGTTAAAGTTTTCATAAAACCTGATAATGTGCAGTGAACATTATCATTATGCGTCCATATTTCAAGAATCAAATTTAAGTTTTTCTTGAATTTCAAATTCACATTAGCCAGTTTGTTGATAATTTTTCGATTCCAATTTCCATTCATGTTTTTTCTTGTCAAAAGTCTGAATTTGAAAGTATTAGTTTAAATAGGGTTTATAAACTTGAAGTTGAAGTTGAAGTTGTCTGTGGGAATTTGGTTCCTTTGTTGGATTTTATTGGGGCACAATGAATCTAGATTTTTATATGAACGCCAAAATCCAAGATCTTTCTCTTGGGATAAGTTAAACTGAAGTGGATGTTAGGGACATCCACAGGAATCTTCATCGTATGAACTCTTAGATTGATGGCTTAGTTGATGCTATGCGTTAGCTTATTTCCCATATCCCTAGGCTAGACATGCATTTGGACAATGTGGAACAATCCATACATCAAATATCTATTCAAGTTATTGGTTTAGATATCTATCTATATGATGCAGAAGACAATATTTGGGTCCAAAAGGCTCAGGTGGATACTATTCAAGACACCATTGATAGGCATGATGATATTCTTGTGGTGAAACAGTCTTATGGTTTTTATTTTTTGGGCTCAAAGGGATCTGAGGGATCCTTTGTTGGACAACATGCTGCTAAAATTAACATTTCAGTCTTGGGTGAGCAAGATAATATTGAAGGAAACTCAGATATCAATGTTGAAGAAAATTATAAAGACTAGGTCATGAATAGTTTTAATAGCTCCGTCTAATTTTAGTGGATTATGGTCCTTTTCATATACCAGTCTCAGGTTAGGTTGTTAGACTTAGTTCTACAGTGGTATGTGAATTTACTAAAACATTAGACAAAAAGATTTTTTTTTACTACTGTAGTTGGGATATCTAGACTTTGGAGAAACCTTCTAAGTTCTCTTTTTGGACTTATTTACTGTATCTATTTTCATTGTATCCAATTAAATATTTTTTCTTTTAGTATTATATAACTTTGCACAATCAATGTTGTTGTGGGTTTATTTTGGTTTTTTTTTTCACTTCAGCCTGGAGAGGAAAGGCTTGTATGATCTGTTCAAGCTTGTATCCTCTTAAGAGTCTAAGACATATCCTTTCCTTTGTATGTGGCCATGCCATATATTGAAGTGTATTTTTCATTTAAGACAAATAAAAAGCTATCCCTTTGTGATGTTTTTCTATTTGTATTGATGTATTAGTCTCATACATCATGGAAATGTTCTTAGCAATCTCATTTACTACATTGGTAGATGGTGCCATATATGATTCAACTTGTTCTACCATAGCTGTAGGTGAGTGTGACTGTTGTTTGTAAACATATTTACTTGTTGGCTCTTATTCTTTCTCCACTTTATTACTTTTAACATCCTTCACTTCCCTCTCAGCTACTCCACTGATGGTTGTAACATCTACACTTCTATTACTCTTTCAGAAGTTGTTATGTCTGAGAATTTATGCAATGCTCCATAAGTTATAACTAGGTCTTGTTGTAATATCACAGATCACATAGGGTTACCAATAATACACATAGAAACATATAAACATAACAGATACAAGAAACAAGAATACAGATAAGGAAGTAACAAATTATATTATAACATGAGGGTCCATACATATGCAAAAACTGAACTGAGTTCTCATCTGGCTCAACAGCCTAATATATATGATTACAAACAGTTACATATAACTACATGTCAGTTTGGTCAATCGACTTGACCTCATGCGGCTGACCTAATCTCCAATTAGTCGGTGATTTGACTAGTTGGCTCACCGACTAGCTCCTCCAACATCTCCCCCAGGAACAAAATCTTTCTTCGTCCCGAAGAAATAGGGGAGGTACTCACTAGTGCACTTTCTAAGGTAGTTACTTCTACTATTGTTTTCCTTCATGGACTGTGTAGTCGGATGGTTGGTCGTTTCTGCACACATATTTCCACAATTGCTTTTGTTGTAACGGCCAGTTGGTGTTGAAATTCTGTCCAACTCTGTAGTACTTTCTGGATGTCGATAGTCAACGTTGCAATGCTTGACAGAGTCGACATTTTATCTTGGATGGAAATATCTGTGATGCTTTCCATGTCGAGTCCCATGAATTGAGATTTTTCTTTTACTGCATCTAGCAGTCTCCTCGTCTGCGGGCAGATTATATCTAGTTTGTCGAGGCTCGGTAGTGCTTGTTGTACCCACTAGTGTGCTTGTTTCTCCAGTTTCTGTAGTTTGGCTGTTTCTAATACAATTTGTTCTTGTATTGCACTTCTCCTTGTTTCTTTGATGCCTTGTCTCTTTTCCAGCACTTGAATTTGCTCACGAGTCTAGCGGATCTGTTGAAATACTTGTTCGTAGTAGGTAGGCCAATCACGGAGTACTTCTTCTGTGATGATAGACTCTTCCAAGTGGTCCTGCAGTACCTTGTGAGCTTTCGAGAATGATGTATACCGATGCATTAATAGTCTGGATGTTTCCTCTTTTCAAACTTCCTTTGTATTTTGTAGGTGTGATTGCAAAGTCGACACCACACTTTCAAATAGCTTATTTGCTTTTTCCAGCGGCTTGTCGATGTCGACCTCTATTGGTCCTAGTATTAGTGTTTGGATTAAACTCCTGCATTTTGATAGAAACTCAATTTGTTCTTTCTTATTGTCGTCGAGCTAATCCTGTCTAGTCTGGATTCTTGTTGTTGCCTTTGTGGCCAGAGTTTCTAAGAGTTGAACCAACTTTCCATCTCTTAGTTTCGTTGTGTCAACTGCAGTAGTCGATCCAAGTTGGCTGAGGTGGATCACTGTCGGCCTCTGTTCTTTATGATGTTCCTTTTTCTTTTTGTCTTTTCTTTTTCTTTTGTGTCGATGATGTTCTGTCTGTTGTTCTGCCCATGGTTCTGTAAGTGGTTGATTATCCTGTGACTGGTTTTCCGACTACTGATCTTCATTGGTCGGTGGAATTTCTGGTTGAGCTTCTTGGGTGGAACTTGCAGCTCGGTGTGTATTTGGTGGAGTTGAAGTAGGTGGTTCAGGATTTGGCAAAGGTTCTGGATTGGTATGTGGTGATGGCGATGGTGAGTGGTCTGGTGTAATTGGTGTAGTTGGGATCTTTCCAGTCGACAATGGATCTTCGACTTCTGGTGGTGAATTGGCTGGGTCATCATAGAATAGGTTGTCAGTCACCTAGTTGATTGCTAAAATATCTTCCTAGTTATATTCTTCCATGTCTCTTACTTGTTCATTGGCTAGTAAAGGATGGGATATATCTGAAGGGTAAAGGATGAGGTGCGGCTTGTGGCAATTTGGGAGGTCTTGTCAAGGTTCCTTAAGAATGTCGATCTGATGCTTCCTATAGTTCTTGGTTTTTGAGGTATTTGGTCGATTTGTTGTGCGGGGGTTTGGCATGCTGACCTAGATTCAATTAGTGAACATTTGGTAGTAATCTTCTTAGCAGATGTGAATAGTTCGAGGAGTTTTTCAATGAATTCTTGGAAGTCGCCACCATGGTCGAACCATTCTTTTAGCGTCTCCAGCATAACATTCTTACAAATGTCAATGGGGCTTATGGTGGGTAGCTATGGGGTATCTTCTTGTGTAATTTGGGTTGGGGATGGGGTGGGGGTGTAGAGACTAGCTCAACAATGTTCTCATCAAGTGAAGTGGTTGTAGTTTTTACCTTTTTCGGTCTTCCTTGCTTTGCTCTTGCGTCGACAAACCGCTTGAATTGTGTTTCGACTGAAATTTTATTTGCTGCTATGTCTTCTATGATGCCGAGAGAAGTAGCCAACAATTATTCTTCGTCTTTTGATTCAGATAGGATAAGCTTACGTTCCCCTTCCCTTTTTCTTGATTTGCCTTCTTTTCACTTGAGGTTGCTATTTTCTTTAGGTTTTCTTTCGTCATAGCATATTCTGGATTATCTTGTTCAATGTCTTCTTCTATTTCCTCTTCTCCCTCCTATTGATGAGTCAGGATGGTACTTTGTTCTGTCGGCACGACTACTTGATGTTTAGTTGGTACCTTTCCAATTTAGGGAGGTTGTGACATTGTCATTAGTTGAAGTTTGCTGGTATCCTCCGACATAAAGGTACTGATCTACAAGCGGAGTTCATAGTCCTCCTCTTTTTCTTGGTCGGTTAAGGGCTCTTCGATCAGATAATTCATTTCTTTAGCCCTTGCTGGTATCGATAGCTTGGTGTTGGATTGTCGAGCTAGCTCTTGGAAAATCTCCTCGACTGTTGGATAGTAGTCGAGAGGTTTTGCTTTTTCTTTCGCCCCCTGCATGTACCATACTGCAGTGTGGTCGAGCTCTAGTTGAATATGTGCAGTTTTTGGTAGACTTATTCGGATGTTCTGAGGCACCCTCCATCTAGTTGTGTGAACTTTTAACATCTGGGCAATTTTCCAGCAGCACTTTTCCATTTTCCAGCTCTTTCAATGTCCCATTATGTGAAAATGGTTTGAACCGCCACATGTGATATTTGCAGGGTTCTTGAAATTGTTTATCTTCCACTGGACATGATGCATTGCTATCCAGATTATTAATGATGGGAACCTGATAATCCCATCCGACTCCTGGCATTTCTCACATATGGTTTTGAGCATGTCGGCTACATACTGAGCCCAACGATAAATTTTTCCTATGTCTGCTATCGTGTTAACTGCTTCCAACATATCTAGCTTCAGGTCGCTCACTCGACCTGTAGGGGTGAGCCCTGTTGTTATGATTTTGGCCACTATTTGCGGTGTCTGGGCTTGTATTTGACTGATCATTAGCCCTTTAGAATTATTCCATGATGGAATTCTTGTCAATATTTTCTACTAATCCTTCTTTTATACCGATAGGAACAGGTTCTCCCTGGTTTGAAAGTCCGGTGAGATTGTATATGACCTCGCCTGAAATTTCTACTGGTCTGTCAAAGTGGAATTTCCCATTGTGTTATCGGCTGATGATAAATTTTATGGCGGTTTCTTTTGTTCCACCGAAACTTGCCATAAAATGTGTATTCATGTAACTCATAATGGTACTGCAGCTTATTTTCTATGCTTCTTGTGTCATTTTCTTGTCCACATAGGCCCATTGTTTAATTTTTTCCTAGGTCTTTGCCCATGTAGTTTCTTGTACTTTTGCGTTCTTAATATTTCTTAATATTCTTATCAGTGGGGTTTCAACAGATGCTAGCTCTTTTGTTTTGGCAGTTGCGGCTCTGGTTTTCTTGGGGGCCATTTTGTCGATTTCTTGGTCGGCTTTCTTTACAAGGTTTCTGCTCTTAGATTTCTGAATACTTGGTTGCTCTATTTCTTCAAAGCATGGTAAATGATCTTTTTTTGGCGTGGTATTTATAGGTGGAGCGGGTGACGATTTTGTCAATGGATGTATTAATGGCGGAAATGATGGTCCAGGATGGTCTATCAATTTTTCTTTAAATGCATTCTGATTTTGGTGCTCCTTCTGACCATAGTCATGAAGGCATGATTTGACCTTTGGAGTCGTCGGTCGATGTCGATCCTGTGGGTGGTCGATGGTGGTATGTCAATGAGGGGCGTGTCGGTTGTTGAAATTTCCTGTCATTTTGGCTTTGGTTGTTTTTGTTGTTTTTTGGATTTCTCAATTTTTATATGTTTTTCTTGAACAGTTATGGTCGTTACATATGTATATGTATATGTTTTTTTTTAATATAGTTTTGGTACCTTTTTAGTCGGGCACCATTAACAAGTTTCCAAAATACTATGCCTTGTAACGTCCTTAGTCGGACTGATCCATTGGCATGAATTTCTTCGACAATGTAAGCTCCCATCCACTCTGTGTGTAATTTGTTTGGTTTTCCTTTCACTCGACTGTTATACAGCAGAGCAAGATCTCCTACCAACAAATTTTTGTTTTTAATGTTTCGATCATGCCAAGCCCTCTGCTATTGTTTTTGAATTTCTTAATGTTGTATATCTAGCAGTCGGCGTTCTTCTAGTTTGCTTAGTTGCATCAATCGATTCCTCCTGCCTTCTTTGACATCGATGTGTAAGATATCTGCTATCACAGGTGTTTGTTGTCAGAAATGTAGTGGGACGACTACTTCTTGGCCATAGACTAGTCAGAACGGTGTTTGGTCGGTTGATCATTTGTATGTTGTCCTATAAGCCCATAGTACCGCAAGGATTTTCTCATCCCAATCATCCTTATCAGTGTTGCATATTTTTGTTAGACCCCTTGTTAGTGTTTTGTTGAATGCCTCTATTGCTCCATTCGACTGAGGGTGATAAGCTGTACTGCATTGGTGGTCGATTTTGAACTGGTCTGTGAGTGCTTTGATGGTTTTGTTAATGAAGTGTGACCCTTGGTCACTGATTAAGGTTAGTGGGAATCCAAACCTAGTAATTATATTTTCATAGATGAATTTAGCAGCTACCTCACTGGAACAGGTTTCGACAAGTTCTTCCTCCGCCCATTTGGTTACATATTCCACTGCAGTTATGATGTAGCTCATGCTTGTTCTTTTTGTTGGTATTGTGAATGGTCCTATGAAATCGGTGGCCCAAATTTCAAATATCGGGCTTAGTTTTACTGATATCAAGGGAATTTATGTACTAGGTAGAGGTCGCCCCAGTCGTTGGCATCGGTCGCATTGGATAACAAACTTTTTGCAATCCTTGTACAATGTCAGCCGCCATAGCCCCAATTGTTGGATTTTCTTGGTGGTTGTATCTGCTTGAAAATGTCCTCTCGCCGGTCCATAGTGTGCTTCGTGCATGATATGTTCTCTTTCATGTTCTAACACACATCGCCGGAGGATGTCGTCCAAGCCCATTTTATATAAAAAACCATTTATGAGGTTGTATGGTGTAGCTTTCATGGCTAAGATTTGTTTCTTTTTCATGCTCATGCCCTCTGGTGCTTGACCATTTTCTAAGAATTGGGCTATTTCTTCCAGTTCTGCCGAAACAACTTCTATTCGAAATAAGTGTGCATCCAGTAGGTCATCCTCGATTCCTATCGGCTCCTCTCTTGTGTCGATTCTCGACAAGTGGTCAGGTCCAACATTTAGTTTCCTTGGTCTAACAACGACTTCGAATTCAAATTCTTGGAATAGTAGCAGCCAACGAAAAATCCTCCCATGGTGCAAAGGTTTGTTTACGAGGTATTTCAATGCTTGGTGGTCAGTATAGAAGATAAAAGGGTTGGCTAGTAGGTAATGTCGGTACTTCTATAGTGCAAAGGCCGTTCCTAATGCTTCCCTCTCTGTTGTCGAATAGTTCCTCTCTGCTTTGTTTAGTTTTCTGCTGCTATATACTATGGGATAGTCCATTCCATCGTCCCGTGGTTGTGTTAAAATTGCGCCTATTGCTAGGCCTAATGCATCGATGTGTACGTGAAATTTGATCGACTAGTTCAGCAATCTGAGGATAGGAGCCTCGGCTGGTTTTATTTTTAGTGTATCAAATGATATATTACATTCATCTGTCCAGTCGAACTCCTGATCTTCTTTGAATAGTTCTTCCAGTGGATAGGTCATATCTGAATAGTATCTAATAAATTTCTTGTAATATCCCATGTGTCCGAGTAGTACCCTTACCTGTTTTCGATTCACTGGTGGTTTCAAGTCAAGGATAATCTTTATCTTTGCAAAGTCGACCTTGATACCTTCTTTGCATACAATGTGCCCTAGTAGTATTCCTATAGGAGTTAGGAATATGCATTTCCTTATGTTAAGAGATAATTGGATTTGTCAGCATCGTTCTAACATGAGCCTTAGCCATTTGTAGTGATCTTTCAACATGGAATAGATCGTCCAGTCGTCAAAATATACTGCCATTCTTTTGTAGATATATTCTTGAAATGTTTTGACAACAATTCTCGAAAATACTGCAAGTGCGTTTTTTAGGCCAAAAGGCATAACTTTGTAGGCGAATGAGCCAAATTCACATACGCACATAGTCTTTTTCTGGTCTTCTTTGGCTATTGGTACTTGGATATACCCTGAGAATCCATCTGTTGACGAGTAGCATTCATGTCCTGTGACTTCATTTAAGATTTCATCTGCATATGGTGTTGGGAATGGGTCTGTTAGAGTGACTTTGTTTAGTTCTCTGAAGTCGACACAGATCCTTAGTTTTGTTGAATCGTGTTTCTTTGGTTGTACGACCATTGGGCTTTCCCATTCTGACTGATCAATAGGGTAGATAATACCTACTACAAGCATATTATCGATCTCTTTATTGAATATCTCTTTGTATTTATGAGCTAATTTGTACGGCCTCTTCTTTACCGGTTGGGCTTCGGGCTTGATGTCGATCTTCATTTCGCCCATTTCATGGAATAGCCCTTTGATATATTTATAGTCTCTAGCAAATACATCCTGGAATTCTTTCAATAGGTTCACTATTTCAGTCCTTTTCTCTTTGCTCCAGTAATCGCCAATTTTTGCCATTTTTGGTCGTTCATCATTTGATATGTCAAACTCATTAGTTTTAACTTTGGCATCTAGCCATTCTGGTGCTTTGGCTTCGTTGATCAGTTGACTCCCTTCTTTGAACTGTGAGAATGTGGTAGGGAATTCTGTTGCGATCATTTGGCCGGTGTCGACTTTAAGTACTGTTCGAATTGATTTTGTTGTTTCTGAGTGATATGATTTCCAACGAAAGCTTTTCCCTTACGTATTTTCGTTTTCCATTTGCAGTCTTGTCGACTGTGGTATTATATTGGATTGTATGTTGTTGCATGGTAGTGTTGGTCGATCCTGGTCTGGTATCAGACTATTGTTTCTTATCGATTCTATGAATAATTTTATCTATTTCGCAATTTCGACTAGTTTTTCGTTTTGTGGTATAAAGTCGAAGTCCTTAATGAAGTTCTGTCTGAGTTCATTCCATTGGAATGTTTCACCTTGTTCCTCTTCCATTTTATGCCATTTATTTGGTAAGTCGGTTAGTGTCGATGGAAATAGGTGTGGCCATGTATGTTCATCTTTATAACCAAGTCTTCTCCATTCTCTTTCACATATTCTTATGTGCTCGTCTAGATCTTGCCCTTGGACGAAGACAGGTATTTATGCTTGTTTGGTTAGCTTCCTTCCTCTGAATCTTTCTATGAAGTAAGTCAATGTTGTTGTCCAAGTCTGTAGTCTCGACTGATGGGTACTCCACCATTGAGCAGCTTGACCTGTAAAGGTTTCTACCAGGCTTTGTAGTCGACCATGTTCTCCTAGGTTTTTGGAGACGTGTTCTATATGCAAAACTGGGGATTCTCTTTCTTTATACCTTGGGATTTGTCTGATACTTATATTTGTTGGGTTTAAAGTAGGATATTCCCTACTTTTCTTTTTGAATATTTTTGGAATGATCGAGACTGAGAAACATTGATGGACTAGTTTCTTTTGTATAGCCTGAATGGTCCAACAACCTCTTGCTTAGGTCTCATAGTTTTCGACTTCCCAATCATATAACTCTGCGTCCGAATTATATCCTACTGAGTCTTGATTACCTAAATGAAGCTCACCATAAATATTGGGTTCAGTTTAGTCTCCGTTATTTTGAATTTGGTATAGTTGTCGGATGTTGACTTCTTCATCAATGGGTTATGTCCGAGGTTCTCCTTGGGAAGGATGAATAGGGACTATGACTTTCTGTCCATTCCCTTTTAATTTTATCCTTTCTTCGTCTAGAGATATTGATGCTTTCATTTTTCTTCTCCATGGTCGACCTACTAAGGCTGGGAAGGAGCTGGATCCTTCTTTAGGGTCGATAATTTTAAAGTCGACTTTAGTCGATATTCCTTTTGTTGTCGTATCAACATCTCGCCAGACCCTAATGGGTTCAATCAGTCCTTGGTCGACTAGCTTGAGGTATATGCCTGATTCATATAGTTGAGGTCTACCCAATTGTTCCCAAGTATCATGGGTCATAATATTTACTTGTGAGCCGAAGTCGAGTACAACCTGTCGAACATGGTATCCTTCGATTTCTAGATCGACAAGTGGGTCAGCATCATTTTTGTCTTTTTGGTTCAGAATGCATATGTTTTTGGTTTGTTTTTTTGTTTTATTATCATGCTTCATATTATACAATAAATCAATGAATTGAGATACCAATTTATCATAATGTACTAAATGTATTAATTCTTTAACTATGTTTTGTCGACTGTCATCGACTTCTTTCTGCCTAGAGAATTCTTTAAATATATTTGCCGCGTCGTTATATAATCGTTTTTGTTTAGTCGGGTTAGGATAATCATTCTTTTCTTTGATTTTGCTTATAAGTGGATTATCGTTTCCAATTTTTGTCCCTTGTAGAGTTACTATGTGCAGGTTTTTTGTATTGATTACATATTGTTTTTGAACACACGACAACACATTAATGTTTTTCCTTTTATTGATTTTGTCAAGCATGGTGGGGCAATCCGCTAATGAGTGATCTCCCATGCCACAGCTAGTACAAAACTTTAGATCAGTTCTATCCTTGTATGGGCAGTCTACATAGTGATGGCCTTATTTGTAGCATGTAAAGCACTGGATGGGTCATCATGGTCGATTGTCACGATTTCCAGAAAATCACCCTCGACCTCCATATCCTCCACGACGGTTGTTGAACTGACGCTCATATCAATAGCCTTCATATCTTTGATTATTTGATTCATTTTGGTCATTGCTTCTTTGGGTGTTATCATTATTCTGCGTGATTGTGTTCATTTGGTAGACTACTTGGTAATTTTGTCGATATTTTAAATTTAGGTGGCAGTCGGTCGTTGTGTAGATTTTTACCTCACAGCTTGCACATCATGATGCTTTGTCGTTCTTCATGTTATACAAGCAATCTTTCGTCGAGTGGTCTCCATGTTCTTGGCAAATGTCGCAGAAGCATTTCGTTTGGACGAAGCAAACGTCCTATCGACTTGTTTCATGTCGACAACTATCTTTAGTGTGTCTGACCGTTGAGTATTTTTTGCACCAGACATACTGATTTTTGAGGTTTAGTTCCTTCAGAGATTTCTGTATCATTTCTAGTTGTTCTTCGAGTCTAGTATCAACGGGATATGTTGGGAAATCTTCATCCATCTCTACTTTTAGTGCTTTAGTAAGTGCATCTTTATATGTTTTGAATGTCTCCAAGATTATGTGCCACTGAATTTTTTGTGGTAGACCTGCAAGAAACCACTGAATTAATAATTGGTCATCAATTACATAATCTAGTTGGCTGAGGAGGTCTTTCCATCACTTATCATATTCCCGGACAGACTCTGCTGGTTTCTGGGATGTTGTCTTTAGCTTTTTGGCTGCCAAATGTTTTGTGTCTGGAGTTTTAAAGAAAGACAGGAAGTATGCTTTAATGTCTACTTTGGATTCTTGGGGAGTTCTCTCGATATAGGTTATATACCACATTAGTGCTCTTTTCCGTAAAGCACCAACGAATTGTGCAATCTATCGTTCTTCAACCATAACTTGGTTTGCCTCCCATATTGACTCACAGACAGACCAATGTCGTCTAGGATCTTCATCACCCTCGTAGAGAGGGATATGTGCTGATTCGTGACCCATGTCGGTGTCGCTGTCGCTATTTTCTCCAGGGGGTTGCGGCAGTGGTGGTGGTGGTGGGATGTTTTGTTTGTCTCGCTATTCATAGTTTTCGTCGACGGAACTTTTGTTCCCATCGGTTGTTTTGTTTATCGTTTCTTCTTCGACAAGCAGTCAGTTTGGGTCAACTTCTTCTATCAATGTCCAACTGCACTGATTTGTCTGCATGTTCGACTGTTCTAAATTTTTCAAAGCTGTTTTTGGCAGGGGGGTGCTCCTTCATGTGTCGGGTAAAGCAAGTGGATACTTAGGTTGGAAGGATATGTCTGAAGTGTTACCCAATTTCCTTCCTCTGGTCGACAGATTACTAGATGATTATCATCATTTACCTCATCGTCTAGTCAGCTCCATATACCAAACTCACCAGCTCTTAGTCGTAGGTCTTCTTCGACGATAGATTGAATTCGAGTACTCGGATCCGTTGGAGATAGAGGTCTTACCTCTTGGGGAATTTCTAGTTGGAGAGATTCTTGCTGCTCTATCGACAAGTCTTCTTCCATGGGTGATGCTTCTTCATTGACGCCTTCTTCTTGTCGATCATGACTCGACTCTGGCGGATTTCTTTCTTGATATTTCACCCTAGTAGTCATTCCTCTTTGCAACATTATAGCCTGCTCTCTTCTTTCTTCCCTTCTTTTTAGCCTATTCTCTCTTTCTATTCTCTGTAGATCCGACGTACCTTTATGTGTCATCGTTTGTTCGATTTCCTTCTTAGGCTGACTTTTCATCACTGGTGATGGTATTTTCAGTCAACTAGAATCCTTTTTACTTTAGCCCGACACATTACCAGCTACCCCCACCCCATAGCCTACCCGATGCTTTAGAAAGCTCGTATAGTTCTGTTTACTTGCTTAGGAAATATTCCCACTCCCTTTCGGCAATGAATTTTTCCCACTTCTTTTGTTTTTCTGCCCAGTTAGAGTTTGATGGCGGTTCGCGCAGTAATGGACGTGGCTCTACGATATGGCCTACTCCCTTCTCTATCAGGAATTTGAACAAAAGGGTCGGCAAATAGCAAAGGAACTACTCGGTGAGGTCTTTATAAAATCTTTTCTCAATGCTTTTGACGTAAACTCTTTCCTCCACAGCTTGTTCTTCGCAGAATTCATTTGTGATCTTTTCAAACCACTCCGACAAGTTTGTTCGTCCACCTCGAATCAGTTTCTCCAGTAACTCTTGGTCTTTAGTTGCCTCTGGATTTTTCATCCAGAATATTTTTCAAAAGCTGGGGTACCGACTCTAAAAAATTCTCATGTGTTTCAGTGAAGAATTTCTCCTTCGCCTAAGCAATGGTCAATCTGTTTCTCCTTGCATAGTTCTACAAATAATTTGCTATCTTATGCTCCCACCAGTTCTTAATCTTCTGTTCTGATGTCATTTTCTTATGGTCATTACATCTGTATATGTACTACCGGCAACAGAACCAATGTTTTAATCTCACAGATCACATAGGGTTACCAATAATACACATAGAAACATATAAACATAACATATACAAGAGATAAGAATATAGATAAGGAAGTAACATATTATATTATAACATGAGGGTCCATACATATACAAAAACTGAACTGAGTTCTCATCTGGCTCAATAGCCTAATATATATGATTACAAATAGTTACATGTAACTACCTGTGGGCTCGGTCAACCGACACGACCTCATGCGGCCGACCTAATCTCCAATTAGTCGACGACTCGACAAGCTGGCTCATCGACTAGCTCCTCCAACAGGTCTACTTCTAATGCATTTTCTTGTGTGTGAATTATATTTGAAAATTTTGTTCGTACATTGATATATGGATATGCCTTTGGTTCTTCGTGTTGTTCTTCTAGAGCTGGAGATGAGGTTAAAGGTTACTCATCTGCAACTGTAGTTTTGGTATTTTCTGAATTTTTTCCATTATCCTTTTCATGTTCTACATCCTTGTCCCATGTTATCGTATCAATGAGAAAATATTAGCCTCTTTTGTTGTAGCATTAGCTGGAGCTCTACCAGATTCTTTATCATGTTCTTCCATTACTGCCAAGTGTACTGTTTTTGCATCGTCTCTTGTTGGGAGGGTATCAACAATTTTGGTTGTTGCAATGATAGTTGGATTATTGTATGATTCCTTATGTTTTTGTTTTGAACCTTGACACAAGATTGTTTGATGTTGGTCAATATACTCAATATGTATGGTTTCCAGCTCTTTTACAGTTTCAAAACCATTACTTTCAGGTTCCATAGATTTTGCATTGTCTATTACTTCATCAGTAGTTGAAATATTTATCTCTGTTATTGCATCTTTGTCAGGTGTTATGTTGCATTCTTCATGTGGCTCTTCCAATATCATTATTTTTTTTATACCACTGCATCATCCTCTGTGTAGAAGATATCAACAAGTTCAGGTGTTGCATATATGGCATGAATTGTGTTTGCTTCATAAAAAATTTCTTTCAAAAATAGAGATCAAACACCTTCGTGTTTATCAGCATCTATGCTTTCATGCTCTCTTTCCTTTTTAACATCCTTCCTCTTTCTATAATTTCCTTATTGAGGTATTGGTGATTTTGTGATGCAAGAGGGGATGACTTACGGTTTGTTATGTATACCCTAGAGGAGAAATAAAAATGAATTCTATCCCTAGAAATAATCTTGAGACTTAGCACTTCTATAAAGCAAGAGAAGAAGACCCAATGTTTGTGATGTAAACCCTACAACAAGAACATGGATCACTAGAGGGATAGAGTGACAAAGTATCCTCAGACACAAAAAATTTATTAATGAAGAAGGAAAATAATTACATCACAGATATGTGAGGGCTAAGTCTCGAAAGATAACCTCACATGGAAAACTTGATGAATTTAAATATCCAAAAAGTAACCACTAATTTACCGTTACTGAAACTAACATAGGGACACCTCACATAATCACGTGAGTGTGTAGATGCCCTTTTACATTTATCAAACTAAACTTCTAAGCATAACATTTTGGATCATAATCCCTAACAATCCCCCCTTTGATCCAAAAATTCTTTTGAACAAATACCAAGTTCATTTCTAAACTTATCAAATTTGACCCTTCCAAGAGATTTTGTAAAAATATCTGCAGTTTGATCTTCTGATGGACAATACTTTGTCTTGATGATTTGTTTGATGATGAGAGCCCGAATGTAATGATACTTAGTATCCACATGCTTAGTCTTTGAATGAAAAACATGATTTTTGGCTAATTTGATTGTTGATTGATTATCAATAAATAATGAAGTTGCTTCTTTCTGATCAACTTTGAGGTCTTGCAAAATCCTTCTTAACCAAACTATCTCACAAGTGGCTTCCCAAGCTGAAATATATTATACTTCTGCTGTAGAATTTGCAATTGTATCCTGCTTTTTACAACTCCATGCCACTGCAGCTAATCCCATATTCATTAAGTAACCTGAAGTAGATTGATCCAAGAGGATATTGGTGGCCACCCACCTATTCCTCTTGGACCCCCACCATTGTTTCTTTCATTTTTCCAATTTCCTTAATTGTAGCACAATTTACTATTTTTGGCAGTTTTTGGGTCCTAAACTTCCGGAGCCGTTTTGAGGCCCTAAACGATGTTTTTTTGGCATCGAATGGTCGGGAAAATATGAATTTGTTCTGAACTCAACATTTGTTAGGTACGGATGTATTCCTTAAACAGATCTTTCTAACGATATATCATGCGCGTCAAACGGAGGTAGTATGCTAAAGTTACGACCCCAGGAAATTGATGTACCAAGTTACCCAACGGGGCCCTCATTAAGGCGTTTCACCTCCTAGGGTTAGGTTTTTGGATGTGTAGGGTTTCCATTGTTTCGCAATAATATATAGGCATTCGAGCCTCATTGTAACATAGAGTTCAGAGGCATGTAGCCTCCACATCTCTTCTCAGAGATAAGCTACCAACACTCTAGCTAGTTTATTTCCATTCTGTATGTAAACAAGTTTCAGTTATTGATTAATGAAATGAAGTGTTATTTCCACTACATATTTGTTTCTATGGTTGTTTGTGTATTCTGTTGTGTTCTTGCATAAATCCAGATCATGGATGCCCTATCATCAACATCTCTAGCAAAATCCGCATCTGAATAGCCAACAAGCTTGAAATTTTTGTTTCTTTTAAACTCAAGTCCAAAACCCTTTGTTCCTTAAAGATACTTTAACACCCTTTTTGCTGCATTCCAATGACTTTCTCCAGGTTCTTGCATATATCTGGAAAGTATGCTGACTGCATAAAATAGATCAGGACGAGTATTCATCAAGTAAATGAAACATCCAATTAATTGTCGGTATCCAGTGCCATTTACAAGTTCCCCTCGTTCAAACTTAGAAAGTTTTAAATTTTGCTCCATGGGAGTAATCGCTGGTTTACATTCCTCCATTCCAAACTTCTTCAATAATCTATAAATGTACTTAGCTTGAGAAATAAATATGCTTCCTTCCCGCTGCTTTACTTCAACTCCAAGAAGAAATGAAGTAATCCCAAGTCTGTCATTTCAAAACCTATTTGAAGTTCTTGCTTAACCTGAAATATAGTATCATTATTGTTACCTGTTATGAGAAAATCATCAACATACATAACCAATATGATTAAGTTGTTTTGCTGGATTGGAACATACAAAGTATCATCTGACTCACTACGAAGAAAACCAAATTTCTGTAGGTAGGCATCCATTTTTTGATACCAAGCTCTCGGAGCTTGTTTCAATCCATACAATGCCTTAATCGGTTTACAAACTTGAATTTCTTTCCCCGGAACCTCAAAATCATGAGGTTGAGTCATATAAACATCCTCTTGCAAATCACTGTTTAGAAATGCACTTTTTACATCCATTTGATGCACTTTCCATCCATTTTGTGCAACTAAAGCTAGCACAATCCTTATAGTATTCCATTTCGTTGTTGGAGAAAAAGTTTCTTCATAATCAATCCCTTCTTTCTGAGCAAAACCCTTTGCCACCAATCTTGCCTTATATTTATCAATATCTCCATTTGCTTTGTACTTAATTATGTAAACCCACTTACAACCAATGGGTTTAACATCATGTGGACAATCAACAATTTTCCAAGTCTGATTCTTCATTATTACATTATACTCACTTTGCATTGCTATTTTCCATTCATCATATTCAACTGATTCATTAAAATTAGCTGGTTCAACAACTAAAAGAGAAAAAATTTATGAATCCATATTAGAACTCCTTGTACCTGTTTTTCCTTTTTCATCAGACTTAACATCCTGAAGTAACTTAGTTTCCCATTTTGGTTGCTTCTTTTCAATGTTAACTTGATTTGAATCATCCAAGTTAACTTGTGAAGAATTCAAATTATCTTCAACCTATTCCAAGGTGTCTTCAACCTGTTCATCATCCTGTACTTCTGAAGCGAAATCAAACCATTGTTCATTCCTTATCTTGTTTAATTGTTGCATCCTTATTTGTTCCTTAGTTACTTTTTCCTCTAAATGACTAAGTTGTTTTTCAACTTCTACTACACTTAAACTTTCTATTTCCTAAAAAATCACATCCCTACTGACAATAAACTTTCCATCTGACATAAGTCTATACCCCTTTTTCTCATCGGAATAACCAATCAACATGCACTTAAGACTTCTATACTTTAACTTCTTTCAATTTGCTTTTGGGACAAGTGCATAACAAACTAAACGAAAAACTCTCAAATGATTGACCATAGGTTTGAATCCATACCAAGCCTCAAAAGGAGTTATTCCATCAAGTGATGACAAAGGAGATCGATTCCTCAAATAAATTGTTGTATGAGCTGCTTCATCCCAATAACATGAATTCAACCCTTTGAAAAATAACATTGATCTAGCCATGCCCAATAAAGTCTGATTCATCCTTTCTGATACTCCATTTTGCCGTGGAGTATAAAAATTGGTCAACTGTATTTTAATCCCTTTTTCCTGAGAATAAGTCAAAAAATGATTTGATGTAAACTCACCACTGTTATCAGTTCTTAAACTAGCAATCTTTTCCTTTGTCGTTGTTTCAACCAAATTTTGAAATGACTGAAACTTTTCAAACATTCCTGATTTTTCCTTCAAGAAATACACCCAAACCATCCTGCTAAAATCATCAATAAACAACAAAAAATATTTACAACCACCAAGTGAAGTTTCCAAAGGACCACAAACATCACTATGAACACATTGTAATCTCCTTGTTGCTCTCCAAGTTCTTTTTGAAAAATCTATCCTTCTCTGTTTGCCATAAATGCAAGCTTCACACTTTGCATTTTCCTTCCAAAAAGAAGGAAACCCCTTTACCATTCCTTGTTTTTGGAGCTATACAAGACTATCAACATTCAAGTGCCCAAAACGAATGTGCCATAATCTGATAGGTAAAACATCAGTTTCAACTAAACCTGCAAATTCCTTCAAATGTTCCTTTGATCTAGGAATGATTGTTCCCTTCATCCTAAGAAGCTTTCTGACTTCATAACCTGTCATAATTGTTTTGTATGCATTCTTTTTTTAATTAACCAAAAGAATACCATCTTCCATAACAATTTGATGTCCTAATTGGTGAATGACAACTAAAGACAATAATTTTTTCTTAAATGTAGGCGCATACCAAACATTAGAAATCAATCTTTCTCCAATTCCTGGCAAGTCAACCTTGACTGTTCCTTTTCCCTATGGCAAATGAATAGAATCATCTGCAAGGAAGATTGAATTTAAATGACAATATTCATAACTCCAAAAGAAATCTTTCTTGTGTGTCATATGCTGAGTAGCCCCTATATCCATAATCCAAGCATCTTAAAAATCATTTTTGAAACAATAAGAAGACTGGGCAAAATTCGTTGATTCCAACTGATGAACTTGAACAAAATCCATTGATTTTGATTGTCCAAGTGCTGTAAAAACATATTCACAATTTTCACTATCATCTACATGAGCATAATGTGTCGCTGATGAAGATTCTTTAGATTCTCTTTCTTTTATAATTTTTTCAAATGAAACTCTACACTCTGAAGCATAATGTCCAACTCTATTGCAATGAAAACATGTGGCCTGTTTATTACCTCTTCCTCTTCCAGAGACTTGTTGGTTTTCTGAACCTCTTCCTCTTCCAGAAAACTATGATTGTGTACTTTCTGATTCTTTAGAACCTCTTCCTTGATTTCTTCCTCTTCCTCTTCCGCGACCTATTCCTCTTCCAAAACCCTGACCACAACCTCTGTTTGAATATTGAAAAGAATTTCGTTGTTGTTCATTTGCTTTCTGATCATTGCCCTTTTTATGATTACCTGAAGACTGTTTGCTAGTACTTGCGACCGAAACATATTCTCCTGCTTGCTTTGTTTTACCAAAAGTTTTGTCATGTGTGGCAAATAATTCACTTAGTCTGTCAAAAGAAATATTATCCAATTTATTTGTAATCTGTAAAGTTTCCAAAAAATGATTATATGTCTCGGGAAATCTTGCGATCAAAATGGTCACCATCATGCTGTCCTCAATTTTACCAAAACCCGCTCTTGAAATTTCTTGTTTGATATTCTTCAATCTAGAAATGTACACCATGACATCACCTCCTGAAGACAATTTTTGTTGAAACTTCAATTGGAGATCAATTTTCTTAGCTTCACTTTGAGAATCAAATAAATCTTTCAATGTCTTCCATGCTGACCACGCACCAGAACTATTTTCAATATGCACAAAATATCATCAGAAACAATACTGTGAATCAATGCTAAGGCCTTCTCATCTTTTAGATCCCATTTTTCAAGCTAACCAGGAATAGTCGGTTTGGTAGGCTGAGCATTACAGACACCCTTCCACAATTCATTGTAAATAAGAGTGCTTTGAATATGGCGACTCCAAACTTTATATTTTTTCAATCCTTCCAACTTGTCAAATTCATTAAAAGGACTTACAACTTTAGACATTGTAAAAATAAATAAACACCTTATAACTCCAGAAGATGTGTATTATGCAAACCTTACAGCTCCAAGAATTAAAAAAAGAAAGCACCTTATGTCACCAGAATAAACAATCACCTTATGTCACCAATAGAAGCGCTTAAAAAATATTTTATGCAAGAAAAATATCCCCACCAACACGAAAGCAAAATTACACATCAACAAGAGTCACCATGAAAGAAATACTGCAAGAAACACCACACACCATGCAAAAGAGAGCTATAGGGGCTCGGCCTTGACCCACTTATAGCCTCAATAAAAGAATTTGATAGAGCTTCACTTTGCTCTAATCAAACCTTAAGTGAAAATACAAGTACTCCTTATGACGCCAACAATGCTCCTTATTACTCCAATGCCCAATAAAAAATGCAGCTTATCACTCCAAAAAACAACAAATCTTTATAGGTGAATTGGAGAGATACAAGATTGTTGAGTGGGAGGTCACAAGTTCCAGTCCCATCAACTCCAAAAATAACCTTTGTTTTTTTTTTAAGTTTTATTTCTCCACCTTTTTCTTCTTAATATAAAAAATCTCCAAAAATAAAAATGAATAATAAATTACCTTATCTCTCCAAAACAACTTATTCACTTTTCAAAATATTACATAAATCTTGAATTAAATGGAAAGTGAAAAAATTATACAACATTGTGAACTCTTCTATCTCTACATTGGAGTTTTGCTGGAAATTACCTTATCTCTCCAAAACAACTTATTCACTTTTCAAAATATTACATAAATCTTGAATTAAATGAAAAGTGAAAAAAATTATACAAGATTGTGAACTCTTCTATCTCTATGCTTGAGTTTTGTTGGTTCTTTTCAACGTTGGTTTTCACTCTTCAATGCCTACTGGTTCTTTTCAATGTTGGTTTTCTCTCTTCAATGCCTGTTGGTTCTTTTCAAAGCTGGTTTTCTCTCTTCAATGCCTGCTGGTTCTTTTCAACACTGGTTTTCTCTCTTCAATGCCTCCTCCAAAACACTGCTGGGTTATGCTGGTGTATGTCCTTCCTACGCTGGTGTATGTCCTTCCTACCACCGGTTATGCTATCTCTCTCAGTGAGTGAGTGCAATAAGAATGATTTTTTTATTTAAAAAAAAAACAAGAACTTATATGTGTCTTCTTCTTTTTTTAATTCTCTTCCACAAGATTTTAAATAACCTTGCCTTCCAAAAATACAATATTTTACTCTCTCCAAATAAAAATGAAAAAACCGAGTCAATAAAAAATCTTTTCTGCACAGATTCTTTTTTAGCCCAAAAGAATAGGGAGCATTCTTTTTTTTTAGCCCAAAAGAATAGGAAGCATTAAATTATGGTCAAAATTTCGCTATTCCAAAACCTTGAAAGTCACCTTCTTCAAACAACCTTTAGCACCTTCCAACCAGGTTCCAACTAGACCAAGCTTCAACCACGTGCTCTGTTTCCACTTTGACAAAGTGTCCTCAGACACAAAAACTTTATTAATGAAGAAGGAAAATAATTACATCACAGAGATGTGAGGGATAAGTCCTGAAAGATTACCTCACATGGAAAACTTGATGGATTTAAATATCCAAAAAGTAACAACTAATTTATCGTTACTGAAACTAACATAGGGACACCTCACATAATCACGTGAGTGTGTAGATGCTCTTTTACATTTATTAAACTAAACTTCTAAACATAACAATTTGGATCATAATTCCTAACATAGAGCAATCATCTAATAAATGTATCTTGTTGATGAACTTGTCTTGGAATATTGTACTATGATAACCCAAGGGAGGAAGGAAATAGGGTCTGTGAGAGGCAAAACCTAGAGAAAAAATGATGTGTTAGGGGTTGACATCCTTGTGTGAGAAGAACCTAGGGTTTGTGAGATTTACTTCAAGAGCGTGTGTGATGCAAGATTGGAGAATCTCCTAGAGGGCTTAATTGGTAAGTGTTTGGTGAGCATTGAGAGATTATTTTTGAGAAATAACAATGCTTTCCACATCGCCATCACAACATATAGACTCGTGACACAAGATGTCAAAGCTTTCAAACAGAAAATATTCAAATACCTTATTTTAGATGAGGCTTGCCTAATAAAAATTGGAATTTTCAAAGATGGCAGAAACTTTTGAACTTTAACTCAAAGCAGGGAATCCTTTTAACATGAAGACCACTTCAAAATGCTCTCGTGGAACTTTGGTCCTTGCTGCATTTTTTTATGCCACATCCTTTTCAGCCACAGTAGGAATTCAAAGACTGATTTTGTAATCCAATATCTGACATGGTGGAGGGGCAAGAACACATTAATAAAGAACACATTAACACATGGTGGAGGGGAAAGAACACATTAGCATTTACTATGACCATTTAATGTTTTCTCTATGGGTGTGCTTGTGTTGCCTACTAAGCCTACTAGGTTACTCTAGTCTATGTTTAACCTGCTATAACAGATCAAGCATGTTTTAGAGGGTTCCTTTGTGTGTTGCCTCAATATAAGGGTGTTAGTGTGTGAATTTAAAGCTTCCTCTACTCATTGAAAATTGATGCCAAGTGTTTTATGTATGACTATTCTAAAAGACAATCATTTATACCAGCAAAGGTTTTTTGGAAGTTGGTCAACCCAAGCTCTAAAAAGTTCCAGCCTCATATTTCAGAGTTGATTTTTATTCAACTTTTAAGACAAAAATATAACCATTGAACCTCCTTTGTTTTTCACATTATGTTCCCCCTTATTGGATGATATTTCTCAATCAAATTCCATAATTTATGCTACTTCTGCTTTCAAGTTATGCAGCTTCAACCTTTTCTACTCCACTGATAGCTACATCAACTTCTAGTTTTGTCTCAGTCACTATTGTATGTGATTGGTCATGCAGTTCTTTTGAAGGTATCACTAGGTCCACTTCCCAATCATTTCCTTCTTGTGAACAGTCTCAGGAGTTTCATTTGCTTCATTGATATCTGACCTTGTCTATGAATCTTGATTCTTCATGTTCTTCTTCTAAAGCTGGAGAGAAGGTTGAATGTAGCTCAACATTTGTGCTTTCTTCCCTTTCTGAATTTTCGTCCATATTCCTTTCATGTTCCAAACCCTTAGCCTCTTGTTGCTGCCGCAACCTTTTCCCCGACTGCAGTTTTTCACTTCATTTCTGGGACCCCTCCTTATCTTGATTGATTTGAATCTAAAGGTGAATTTTTGGCGTCTTTGAGTGTCTTTGCTTTAAAGTTGAGCGTGTCCATCTTGTTGGCTGGTTGCGTTCGGTTCAATGGGAGTAGTGAGATCGGGTTTTAACACTTTTAAGAGTGTGAAGGTTTACCTTAGCGTTTTTTTTTTGTTTTTGGCCTCCTTTGAGCCTTAGCGCTGTTAGTTCGTCTCTTTGGATCGGGCCTCTTTCTGAAGTTTCCGAACCTCGCATCACCCGCCTTTGCGGCTCCCTGACCAAACCTTCCACCCGACTGAGGTTTCACCCGACGCCCGATTCGCTGTATAAGGCGCTGGCTGTAGTTTTTGGTTCGCCCGCCGTTGCGGCCAGAGGGTAGGAGTTGATCTCCGATCCGCTTGTCACCCGCAACGTCCGACTTATTGACTGCCACCCGAACCTTTCCTTTACCTCGTCGCCCGCCACCGACTCGCGTCCCATCCGCCGTTGCGGGTAACCGAACCTTCCAGTTTCCGACCCACTTCCCGCCACCACCCGATCACCTACGGCGCCCGTGTTTCCGCTCCCCCTCTTTTGGCACTCCTCCGCCGTTGCGGCTCCTGGTGCCTTCTTCCAATCGGTGTAAGAACCTTGTCTCATCCGATCTAAGAGCTGCCCGACCGCCGGTTTATCCTTTCGGTGCCGTTCCGAGCTTCCTCATTTCCTCACCCGGACGAACTAGGCTAGCTCGTTGTGAATATGTCATTATATTTTTTAAATTATGGATGCCTAATGTCTAAATTCAATGGATAATGCACCAAGTTTGTATGCAGAGATCATCTCATGAATCGCTGAAGCAGAGCATCACGCCGGAAAGGACAATGAGAACGAATGACCGAGGCGCCGACGGGACATTTTCTTTTCTGCGGTTACTGTCAGAAAATAAACGCCTGTGGAAATGATGGAGAAGGTGAAACGACCGGGAAAGAAACTGAATCGTCAAGGACAAGGAGGAGACGCGTTGAAGGAACGGAGGAGGGATCAGTGGTAGTTTAAATAAGGGGAAGCTCGATGAAACAAGGGGCTTTTTCCCTTAGAAAATTTTGTAATTGTTGACTCGGAAGAGGAACTATTTCGTTTTGCGAAGTGAACTGCAATTTTGTCTGCTGGAAAGAGTAAAGAAGTGAAATGTACCAATGCTATTCAATGAATAATGCTGAAGAAGAACTATTTCGTGTTCAGCTGTATTTCATGCGCTGTGAGGATATTTGATGTTTCGAACCTAAGTTCTTGTTAATTATTCTGCAGTCTTTTCTGGGATGCATTTGCACTATGAGTAATAATTGCTGTTATAGAATGATCGGTTAACTGGTTATTTGAATATTTGTAGTTTTCATGTGCTGTGGGAAAAGTATCGGCTATCTGTGGTTTTCTTACAGTATGTGATTCTTTATTACTCATTTAAGATGATAGCCTCGCTCCCTAGGGATAGTTTAGATAGTTAGTTATTTCTATTCGTATCTGGTTTGTTTGCTTGTGAGCATAAGACGAGAGG